>CM053786.1:505908337-506110837 GCA_028749045.1 Cupressus sempervirens
GAATTTTAATCTTGAGAAAAATGGCCAAAATGTCATATATAAAGCCTTTAAAAATGGTTCAAATCTTTAAAACATATGACACAGTCATGAGCTACTAGCGAGTTACATTCCTCTGGGATCTCTTGGATGAATGAATTAAGAGTGCCACTTCCTAAAATGTTACGCTTGCCCTTATGTCACAAGACTATGCTTTCACAGGGAAAATCCAACTCTATTACAACAATGGGATAAATTTTATAGAGGATATGTTGCTCAGCTGAAATAATCTATCCAAGAACCTCCCTTCAGAAAATTGCTCAACTCCAGAACTTAAACTCTTGGTTCAAAAATTCATAGAATGCATCGACAAGATCTATGGCTATTGGAATAAGAGAAGATCAAATGTATTAATTCATACATATTGACATCTTAAAAAGAAATTATACATTATTGAACCCTTAAACCCCTTTCATATACCATCACTTTCGAGACCTGTTGCAGATGCTTTAATGACAAAAGTAATATAAGTTTTATTGCACTACTTTTTTTGTAGGAGTAGTAATGGAGTTACGACTTAGATTGTTGACTGAACTGCTTGCAAAGCAGAGAACACCCTACAGAATGGGGCTTGGATGTGAAATGACATTGAAAATGGAAATATCTTTTATTTCTATTGCTAATACCATGTCTATGGATCACCAGCTCTATCTCAAAAACATTACTTAATACGGGATAATTATCTAAAAAATTAACCAGAAGAATCTACAATATAGAATCAATGAAAATGAACCAAAATCTAAAAGTATTGTCAGTCTATCAGAAAATGTTATACCAGAGTGAAAAAATGGGTGGGCAAAGTATTGGGCAAGAGACATTCAAAATTTAAGTCAGATTAACCATAATAGCAACTACAACGGTAGAGAGTTGGAGTGGAGTCAAATTGACCACAACAGTAGCTGTGGCAATAAAGAGTTAGGGAGGTGACAAAAAAATCTAACGATGAATAGAACAGAAGCAGAATTCTTGATAGGGCCCACACCATCCGCTGGAAGTAGTAAACTCTTCGAGTGTGTCGGTTAAGCATGGCCCATGAAAACATATCCACTAATAGACCTTTTGTGTCAATCAATATAACCTACCCAATTTGAATCCACATATTCATGAATGCAAAAAGAGTGTCAAGATACAATAGGATTACCAAGAAAATATAAGAAATACTCATATGTGCCCCTTAGATACCTTAACACTCTCTTAAATGCATCCTAATGCACCCTTCCAAAATTAGCCATATACTAACTAAGAACTCTTACTGCTTGGGAAACGTTGGCCTCGTACAAACCATAGCATAGATCAAGTTGTTGAAAAAACTTGCATAAGGTACACTAGACATGTCCTGCATCTCAGTAGGAGATTTTGGACAATCCTCATTAGACATCTTCGTTCCATGTAACATTGAAAGAACTAACTACCTCCAAGTTGTCATGTTGAATTTCTCCAACATGGTTAGCATACTTCCTATGGCTCATCCAAATGTTTCTACTAGCTCTATCTGTGATGGTCTCAATCCCAATAATATATCTAGTTGCACTTAGATCTTTCATTTCAAACTATGTTGTTAACTAAGACTTCAAATCTGAAATCATTCTTTTACCATTCCCAATGAATAACATATCATCTACACATAGGACTATGATAAGAAAATGGTCATTTTTAGATTTATAATATACACAATGGTCAAATTTAGATCTTAGAATTCCCAAGGACAACATATAAGTGTCAATCTTTTGATACCAAATTCTAGGAGACTACTTAAAACCATATAGACATTTCTTCAACTTACAAGCAAGATTTTGTTCACCTTTTTCAATGAAATTCTCTAGATGTGACATATAGATTTTCTCCTTCAACTCACCATGAAGGAATGTTGTCTTCACATCCATTTTCTCAACTTCAAAATCATAAGTTGTTGCAAGTGATAACAAGAATTGGATGGATGACACCTTCGTTATAGGAGAGAATATTTCACCATAATCAATTCCCTCCACCTATGAATACCCCTCAGCAACCAATTGTGCCTTATACTTCTCAGCATTACCATATGGACCCAATTTCTTCTTGAACACCTATTTACATCCAATAGGTTTTCCTCCTTCAAGAAAAGGTACCAAATCCCACATAGCATTCTTCTTTAATGTTTTCATCTCTTCATTCATGGCTTCCATCCAATAGTTTGCATCATTCATACCCAGTGCCTCTCTATCAATCCTAGGCTCATCAATGTTAGCTATCAAAGAAAATATACAACTAGAATCCAACAAAGAATATTCAGACCTTTCAATGGAACAATCAAATCTATCAGGTCATTTCCTATGACAAATAGACCTCCTCAATGTTTGAGGTTGAGATTCTTGCTCTTCCTTTGAACTTTTAGAGTTGCTTGATCTCTCCTCATTATCAGGCCCATCAGGAGCTTGTAGTTCTTCTTCCTCAAGGGTATAAGGACTATGAAGTACTTTCTTCTTTTGTTTCTCTTCCTTCTTTGGTTGCAAATAAACTATGGAAGGTTTCAGCTCATGGAATATCACACTTCTACTGTAGAGCATATAACACCCTACTCAAAAATCGAAGAGAAAATAACCTACTATTATGCAAAGATTTATTGATTTTTTTTGTTTTGTTTATATAGCATAAGGTAAAAATGCGGAATCAATATACACATATACATCAAGTACACAAGAACAATTACAAATACACTTTCCATTCCTCAAAGGTTCCTTCACATTGAGTTGCATTTAAGAAAGCTTTATTAATTAGTTTTAATCTTAAGTACAATGTCCATAGCCATGATGAAAATATAAACATAATCTCATAAGAAAATACATAAGTAAAATGGATACAATGAAGCACATTCAAATAACACATCCACTGCATATGTCACAGGGTATGTAATAACAAATACAAGTACATCAATAAACAATGCATCATCTCGAAGGATGGATATAAGGTACATGAATATGTATATACCAAATATGGATAGAAAGTATCCAAGATAAGAATAGGAATGATATTAGTACAACTGTATCAAAAAACTTCCAATATCAGTGTCAATCTGAGGGGAGCCCAAATGGTAAGAAGTACCTACCTCCTGACCGTTTGGTCACCTATTTAGGTTCCCACTTCCACCGTATAGGGTAGATAATGTACAATCCACATACGGATAATCAAATCATACAATAAACAATACAAATCCTAGGCAAGGATTTTAAAATCTCTCTATAATAAGTGGTACCACTCATATGAAAAGATGATCCTAGAGGCAACCAAAAACAAAAATATAAATACAAATATAAATAGAAAACGTAAGATCCATATGAGGAGGTGTTGTTACATGAGTTGACTCTAAGGTTACCTTGGCAGTCTCTCTGGACCCCACCCCCCTAGCGACTCTGTTTCATTAGTATTCCTTTCGTAAAGACAAGGAATTTGACTATAGAGGATTGCAATCAAGCATCTTCTCTCACTCCCATTCTAGCATGTACTGGCGCTCAAGGCATGGGCGAGGAACACTTAATATTTTTAATTCATTTTTAAACCCCCATTTAATATGTAGTGTTATCACTTAATTAAGTTACTTGCAATGAGCTAGTCTGGCAGCCACTTAGGGCCTTAGCCTCCATTGCAAACCACTTCCCCCTTATACACCTAGAAAATCTACCCTAATGTTCCACTCAAAATAATTCAAATAATACCAAAACATTCTCATAAACCATAATCATGAAAGTTACCAACTAAAAAATAATGTAGCATAGGAAAGAACATCTCATCCACACAAGGATTCATTGTCCATCTCAATATAACATTTCAAAGAATCATCCATCTCATAATGGATATCCCATAACCATATTAATAATTCATAAAGTCTCATAATCACAAAAATAATAAAACAATATCAATAACATCAATTTCCATCATAGAGTACATCACACACAAAGATAACCATTCAAATTATAGAATAAATCAAAAAATGACATACTCTGCAACACAACTATCTAGAACTTAGATCAACATAATGATAACATAAGGTGACAAGGTAAATCAGACACAACAAAAATAATGGCCGTCACCCCCTTTAGTTAAAAGACATAATGATCAAATCAAGAATGATTACTCACACTTACACTTCAAACCATACATGGACTAATCAAGACTTTAATATGGTTATATCATTTCACATAGAAAATACAATCGCATTGCCTCTAGTGTGCAATACTAATTGGCCAACTACATAACCCCCAAAACATCATAGAAGAAATTCCATGAAAATCATTTACTAAGAAATCACAACAATAATACAAGTTTAGTTTTACATCAAAATTAATTTATATTCTAAGTTTCGATTTGGCTATAAAAGTTTATGTTCAAAAGCATGCATGAATTCCTATGGTATAAGTGTATATATATATATATATATATATATATATATATATATATAATCATCATGATTAATCAATATTATAATGATATTATTGAATAATGTAATATTCAACTCAAAAATTAACTCTTAATTAAATAGTAATATTTTACCAATTCTAACTATTTCATATTATCATGCTATTATTAATTTGAATGATCTTAGATTATAAATAACTTTGTTAATAATATAAAGTATTATATTAAATATTAATATCAATTCCATTCTTAGAGTATTGCTTTAACTTTCATATAAGTCCAATATTAATATATAATTTTCTTTGAACTCTTAGTTCAATAGCTTAACTTCAATTATAATTATAATATTATTATATTATATATAATTCCCTCCATTATATTAGTTAACTTCGCTATAACTCACTTAAAATATAACTAAATAATAATTAAATATTTATTAACTTGCAAGTACACTTACATTGTAAACATCTAGTAAAATTATATACCACCAAGAGTTAGCTGAACTTAGTTGTATAACTAAAATCTTTTTTTTAACTCTTCTAATAAAATTAATATTTATTTATTTATTTAATTTTTCTAAAGAAATGAATAATTTTAAAAATTATTTATTTTTTAAATTAAAATCTAAAATTAATAATAATTATTATAATAAAATTCTCACAGCTAACCAGTTTACCGAACTAGGTTTTGAAGGACCCTCGAGATGCCCCTTATGCAAAAAGGCATTAGAGACAGTAGATCATCTCCTCTTTCAGTGTAGCTTTGCTAAAACATGTTCGAACTGGCTATGTTTGAAATTGAATTGGTCTTCATCTCTCCATTCTAATCGTTGGGATCATCTCAAGAGTTTGCCCAAAAATGGACAGTCTAAAATTTATAACAATCTCTAGAAGATATCACCATCCATTCTCCTATGGGAGATATGGAAGGAGAGAAACATAAGAATCTTCAACAATGAAGCATTGCAGCCTAACTCTTTCCTTAACAAAGTAGAATTGAGTATCACTAAAGTAAACAATAATTATCTTAGGAATCATACCAAGGAATAAGGAGCATTCTTAGAATGGGATGTTCTAATGAAAAAGAATTGGAACAAACTTATTAACCCCCTAGGGTATATACTAAAACTAACAAGGAAGCCCAAGAAAATTGCATTTGGCAAACCCATCTGCCAGGTTGGGCTGAGGTAAATTTTGATTGTGCCTCTAGGGGCAACCCAGGTATAGCTAGTTTAGGATGATTCATCTCTTACTCCAACAAATGGATTCTCAAACAGGCTAAACTCTTAGAGAGGGTTACTAATAACCTAGCAAGATCAGAAGCACTCTTAGAAGGACTCCAACTAAGCTTGGATATAGGAATCAAGAAACTCATAGTAGAAGGAGATTCTTAAATTATTCTTAATGCACTTTGTAAAAGAAGCACACCAAATTGGGTATTAAATTCAAAACTTGAAACAATATTAAATATTGTAGATAAATTCAAAGAAATTAGGTTCCAACATATATACAGAGAAGGCAACAAAATAGCAGTAGCCCTAGCAAACTATGGAGTTGACGGTCAAAACTTCACAATTTTTAATACTGAGGATTAGCATCTTTACAAACTTACTTAGTTTTTTACATTCTTTTAATCTGCCTTGTAAATTATTAATAAAAAAATGAATTCAATCATCTATTGTTAAAACATTTGGAAAGGGAAATAGGGGTGACATAATGCCCAATTATGAATCATTAAACCTTGAGGTGCTTCTTAAATCTACATTTAGATCTCTCACATGTACCCAGGATCACACCTTTTATAGCAATTTTACCCTATTCTCGAGCTCTAGACAACACACTTTATGCTAGACAAAATTGAGGTGTTTCATAATCATGAATTTTTTTACTAGATCTCCCAAATTTTTGGCATAGGCAATCAAAGAGAGGGCATCTTCTAATGATGTTGCCTCTATTATTTAAGGTTCTTAAAGGATTAATTTGTGGTGTCATTACTAGGTTGTCATTAGTTGTAGGCTTTGGGTTCATTTTCTTTGAGTTGTCTATATTTAAAGGTCTATAGGATGGACACATCTATTAGGATGAAGTTGAGTCTCAAAGAAATAGCATTCTGGGGGGAGATTTACATGCTTAGGATTAGCAAGATTGTCAAGCCCAAGAATGGCTTGATTCATCAGGCCATCAAGATTATCCTGGGTGAGGAGTTCTCTGATTTGGCTGATAGGCCCAAGCACAACTCTGACATTGTTGCTATGTTTGTTGCTACCATCTTACATATGGACAGGGACACTTTGGTACTAAGTATTGAGATAATGGGTGTTCCATACATTGCATAATATTGTTATGTTGTATTATTTTATTTTATTATGTAATGTTGCACCTAGATGGACATGCAACATGTAAAGATTCCCATGGCATATAATTGATGAGTTGTATTGTGATATTGTGATAATATTTCATGTAATTATTTAATATTGGAGAAAAGAATTAAATTTTTAATATTAAATGTGGGGTCAATGGGTTAGGTAGCACATGGGTTTAGCACATAGTTTATGTAATACCGCTTGGTGGCTTTGTGGGACTTTCCACTATATAAGCAGCCACAAGGGCAGTTGTAGAGATAAGAAAAAGGGCAAAAGGGAAAGATTCGAACAAGACAATGCTTGACAGGGTAGTGAATGGAGCATTTGTGACAGTTGGAAGCATGGCATGGGATGTGTGGATTCATGTTTGTTTACATGGATTACTCAGTTTTGGCTATGGCTTTGAAAGCTTCCATGGTTGTATTGCAATGGTGTTTTTGTTGAATAATACATGGTGACAGATGCTTTTGGAGGCTGGGTTTTTTCCCTCCATGAGGGTTTCTCAAGGTATACCTTGTGTCACATTTTGTGGGTATTCTCTTGCATGTGGATTTTAATTGATTATATGTTTCAAATCTATTATGGGTTGTGTGGTAATGGTTATATTATTTGTTGCAATTTTCCTTACAAGTGGTATCAGAGCTATGATTTTATTATTGCAACCCTAGATTGAATCCATGGGAATGCATGAGAGAATAAAAGAAAGGGCAAGACATATGAGTTGTTTATTGCAGATCTAAAGGTTTTTTGGGTTTGTTGTTATGATGGGATATTGGAAGATTTTGGGCATGTGAAATAGTTGGACAAAAGAATTTTTTTGGATGCTTCATTTAAATGGAGGTTTTAGGGGGGAGCTTGCATAAATGAGGTCTTAGGTAAAAATAAACCTCACCATTGGATCTGGGTCAATGTTTCCATAAATTTTGATATTTAATGTGCCCTAGTCTGGCCATGTTCAGAGGAAATGAAAGAGTGTTTTAGTTTCAACCCATGATGACCGTCAAATTTAATCCATTTGGAATTTTTCGTTACAAAAAAATTGCAGTGAAAATGGTAAAAAGATTGTCTTAATAAAATGGTCATAACTTTCTCTCAGGATATCGAATTTCAGACTTCTTATAGGTGTTGGAAAAGCTAATTTAGAGCACTATAACTTGGTGTAGGTTTGGTTCTATGATTTTTAAATTTTATCAAGTTTTTAAGAGCCCAAAATTTAGATGTTGTTTATTTTGAGCACAAATTAGGGCATAACTTGGGCATACGAAGTCATATTTTGGACTTCGAGTAGTCAAAAAAAAGCTCTTGGAGAGCTCTACACATCGATTTAGATTTGGTGCAGGTTTGGCATGGTTTATTTGGTGATATATTAATCTAAACAGTTTATGATATATATTGACTATGGTAACACTGTAAGTTTATGACATTGTATATTTTGGAGATTTTGATTTGATGTCATTGTATACTCAGTTCATATTTTAGATTGGTCTCATGATGATATAGTTATCTGTGTTTGGTTTGGATATGTATGATGACTTGTTGGGTCTATAAGTTGTGCAGTGTTGTAAGAAATATATACTTACAAGTTGCATTTATAGCTTAGTTATGGGTTGTCTTTGCCCATTGATCTTTCATTATTGATGCATATTCAGATTGGTGGCTTGGATTTGGGTTGTCTATGCCCTAAGTCACATGGTTTATTAATTTTTCTACATGTAGAAGGAATGAGATGTTTTTACAAGGTATAGTCATGGTGGAGGATTGTGGTTGACTATTTTATGCTGACAGGTTGGACTTTGAGAGTCAGATGCTTGGTTCATGGATGTGGTCATGGTGTTATGTATTTTGGCATTGCATGATTAGATATAGAGGTACATCCTTGATAGTCATTGGTTTGGATTCCTGATTTGGTTATGGTGGTAAATCTTCTTGGTTGAGGATCATGGTTATTTGGTTTCTTTTGAGGAGCTCATGATGTGTAGTTTGAGTTCTTTGATGGTTTGATGCCTTGGTTGATTCTCATTGCTAGAGGATGGTTTTTTCATCATGATGTCATGGATAGCTTGGATACATGATTTAGTGGGAGCTTGTGACAGTGATGAGGTGGCAGTGTAGGATAAGTTCTTGGTTTGGTTTGTATCTTCTTGGTTTTCACTTGGTACTGACACTTTGGTTGTGTGAGTGCAAACATGGAGGATCTTCATGTAGGAGATGAATTTTATGATGTCGTAGCTGATCTGATACCATAGTTGAGTGGGAGTTTTTTTGGGCATTGATATATTTATTGAAAATTTGCAAATGTTGGAAATTTATCTTAGATCCTATTGTTGCAGAAACATCTTTAACATTTGCATGGTACACTCAGTTATATTCATGGTGTGTGAAGATGGTTAGATCTTGAGGACTCATGGGGTTCTTGGTTATCTTCATGGTGTATGGAGATGGTTCTTCATGGTATGTGGAGATGGTTTTCTTCATGGGGTGGAGATGGTTGCATCTTGAGGACTAATGGGATTCTTGGTAAAGGTGTGGTTTATGCTTTCATTTGACATGTTATCCTTGGTGTTAGGATGGTTTCATTTTTATGTCATGGTATACTCTTGATACGCATTTAGAGTTTTAACATGTTATAGTATGTTCATATGATGTATGTTATCTCTTTGGTTGATATGGTTAGATCATGTTGTCATGTTTATGTTTTTGAGGCCATGGTTGGAACTTTGACACTGATCTTGGTTTAGTTTCTTGGTATTGAGTACATTGATCACTTCATGGATACTTCATGATATATTGCTATGTTTCATTTGGAGTTGACATGGATTGATTAGTTACAGGTGCCCATAGATACTTAGAGACATTGGTGATGTTGATTTCTCTTTAATTAGAGAAGTATTTGTTGAGACAATTATTTGGTTTCAGCAAGAATTCTAAGGGGCATTCACCTGATATGGACGTGAGAGGAGATTGTTCTTGTATGAGTCTTGGTTAGAGATTTGGATATCTTGATGAGCATTCGCATTCCCCATTCTTGGTCTACTTGGTAGTTTTCTACTTGAGAGGTATATCCCATTGTTTCTCTCAGGTGCATTATGTTTATGCTTGTCTTTCATAGATATTGATCTTGCGCTATGGTACATGAGTTAGTTCTAGAGGGTCCATTTGAGAGATGGTTTAGCATTGGTTATCTCTATTTTCATATGTTGTTATGTTGGTTGGGTTTGGGAGATGGTTTTATATTGGGCATATTCCTTGGATTAGGAATGGTTTTTTAGTTTGATCTCCTTGTGAGAGACTTACATCTATGATTAGTTATATGGTATGGTTTGGGTGTTTTTGAGGCTTCTTGTTGGGGTTTTATGGAGGAGATCAACTTGCATAGTTTACATTTGGAGGTGTGTAGAGAAGGACATGAGAAAGGTTATGATTTGCATGGTTTCTCTTTGGTCTTGGTTATCTTCCTAGATGTTCATTTTTCTTACATTGGATTTGAGATTGGTTAGAGATTGTGATCACTGGCTTGTGCTCATGTATGTCATGTGAGAGATGACATGGTTATTCGTTTATCTCTTTTCTCTATTGGTTGTGGAGAGCTTGGGAGACTACTAGAGATTTTTTATGAGAGATGTTCTTGTAGGTTATTGGTTTATGTATTGTGGATGTCCTTGACACTACATAGATTCACTTCTTTGAGATGTTATGAGTGGATTGGTTATAGATTCAACATTATCTTTTGTAGTGGGAACTTCTTGGTATATATGTGGTAGGTATTTCTATTAAGGCTTGTGATTTTAGGTTACAAATTGGATAAGCTAATGATGTGAGATTCACTTGGTATACCTTTGGAGGTATGGATAGTTGGATGGGTTTGGCACTTGTTGTTTGTGCTATTTTAGCTATAGATATTTTGACAACTATAGATACATGTGATTACCTTTGGATTAGGTTTTTTGTGCTTGGTATTTAAGTTCATACAGGAATTTATGATCTTCTAATGTGACATGTTGGGTGGCTTTCTCTTTGGATGACTTATATGTATGTCCAGTGGTAGTGGCATAATAGGAGGTGGCTTCATTCATGTCTAAGATGTTGGATACTTTGATTTTGTTGCAGCTACCAGGATGGAGCACTTCATGTACTTTGATCTATGATGGTGGATGTGCTAGGAGGGATTTCTCCCTTGTTCATTTATGTGGCTACGGATTGACCCTATGCAATGTATGGAACAAGTGGGAGATTGTTGAGATAATGGATGTTGCATACATTGCATAGTATTGTTATGTTGTATTATTTTATTTTATTATGTAATGTTGCACCTAGATGGATGTGCAACATGTAAAGATTCTCATGGGATATACATGATGAGTTGTAGTGTAACATTGTGATAATAGTTCATGTAATTATTTAATATTGGAGAAAATAATTAGATTTCCAATACTAAATGTGGGGTCAATGGGTTAGGTAGCACATGGTTTATGTAATACTACTTGGTGGTTTTTTGGGACTTTTTTCTATATAAGCAGCCACAAGGGTAGTTGTAGAGACAAGACAAAAGGAAAAAGGGAAAGAGTTGAGCAAGACAAGGCTTGACAGGTTAGCCAAGGGAGCATTTGTGATGGTTGGAAGCATGGCATGGGATGTTTGGATTCACGTTTTTTCACATGGATTGCTTGATTGTGGCTATGACTTTGAAGGCTTCCATGGTTGTATTGCAATGGTGTTTTTGCTAAATAATACACGGTGATGGATTCTTTTGGAGGCTAAGTTTTTTTCCCTCGATGAGGATTTCCCAGGGTATATCTCGTGTGACATTTTGTGCATATGTTGTCTATTCTCTTGCATTTGGATTTTAATTGCTTATATGTTTCAGATCTATTATGGATTATGTGGAAATAGTTATATTCTTTGTTGCAAGTTTCCTTACATTAAGGGCTTTCTGCAAGGCTATTTTTAAGGGTCCCTATTTATGTGAGTTGGATGAGGTTTTAGGTAATATTGATAAAGACATTTGCATCCCCAAGAGGAGCGAGTATAGTATTGTGGACACTTCGCTGGAAGTCTCTTTAATCTTGATAGTGAAATATAAGAGGGCCTTTATGCTTCGCATAGCGCAAATCACCCATAATTGGATGTTTCTTCTTGTCACCACTAACACACATATTTGTGTCAACTGGAGAGGCATGGAGTGGCACTGTTAGATGGAAGACATCTTAGATGATTAACTCTTGTTCTTGTCGTTCTCTTTGATGGGGTTACCTCTCTCAGTTTTGGGCTTCTCGGAGTGGGTCATTTGTTTTTTCCTTGTTGGGTTGCTCGTCCTCTTGCGCCCTTTCTAGTTCTCTTTTCTTCCTTTTTTCCTCTTTCTGCTTATTTTATCTAGTTTCTTCCTTCTCTGTTTTGTCTATGGGGCTCCATAATATTATAGATCCTACTGATATCACTCTTTTCATATTTTTCTAAGTAACTATAGTTTTGGCTATATATGGAACTTTGTATCTGGTTTTGCTTCCTTATTTTGTTATCAATTACTATATTGTTTGGTTTAGTTGATTCAGATACTCTTTCCACTGAGATTATGGAGTTGTGCTCTCTTGTTCTTTGTCACCTTTTTTGTTTTCACCTCCACATTTTATTCTCTAACATAACCTTGGTATGGTTTTCACCAGGCTGATCTTTTAGATTTGATCTTTAGTAGCCTTTTGGCAACCTTCTACCACTTTGGGTAGCATTCATTAAGTAGTCAACATTTTATCACCAAATTAATCAGATTAAAAAATCTTGAAACTAGAATAAGTAATAAACTAAACCCAATTCTAAAAATGATGGAGAATTATTACAAGATCATCAAGAGAGCAAATTTATAAACTACAACTATTTCTCATATTACCTCAAACACTTACTATGTTAATCCACCACCCCCACGATAGAATCACAAGCATTAGAACACACATTAACTAGGCTTAAATATGGTTTCTTTACAAGATATTTTAAATATTCTTACTATGTTAATGTTTCAAAGGAGTTTCATGTAAATATCAACAGGCTAGGTGGGAAGGAGTCTATCCTTTCTCACAAACTTAATAGACCCAAGCTCACCATTTCACTCTATCACTAATATGATTAAAAATTCACACAGATTTTTGAGAAGGAGGCTCCTAACTTCTTCAAATCAACATTAAAACAAGAAAAACATATATAAAAACTGGGAAATCCCACTTTTCAAATCTAAAAATGTATCGGGCAAGACTGGAGATCCTATATTTAGGTCTAAAAATAAACAAACTAGGGTATGCCCCTTTTAAAATAGAAAAGTGTATAAGATGAAAGTCCTGGGCAAGACTAGAGGTTTTCTTCTTTATTCTTTCCTACTAGTGCCTATTTGAACGGAGATACTTGACATTTGTAATTTGTTCTAAATTCTCTATATAATCCAAAGGCTTTGGTCATTTATCAATCAAAAAAAAAAAGAAAAAAAATATATAATAATTTATAGTTTTTATAATTTCAAAAATTAAAATATATAAAATTAAAATAAACTTGCATGCATTATTTTCACATGCCCCCTTACTTATAAACATGCATGATTATTCTATGAATTTGTTTCTAACATGCATTTATTTATTCTCAGATGCATAAATATATTCATTTGTATTCATTCATTTACATGCATAACTATATTGAGTTGCATGTAAATCTTTATACATTTAGTTTTACATATTTATTTCATAATAGAATATTCTATTTTATTTATAAAATATGCAAATATATTTTGACATATAATCTTTTTAATTTTATATTATGTTAATATTAGATATAACTTCTAATTTGAATGTCAATGTCTAATTCATTTTGAACTCTCAATTTGTTTTAATTTTACAAATTATTACAAAGACATTTATTAAAGCTCTTAATAGGATAGATATTCATGTTTCCTATTTATTTTTCATGTAAGTTTTCTCAAGAACAACCTAGGGTTTTTATATGTTTCATGCAATATGGTTCTACTAATATTAAAACAAGGATTTCTAGTTTATGTTTTAAAAGAATTTTTTACACCAAAATAATAAATTTTCTTCTTCCTAATTTCTCTAAAATAATGTAACCCTAAAGTTATTTCGTTTAACTTTCACATATAAAAACCATTTATAAATTTTAACAATTATTACAATGCAACCTGACACGCATGAAAAAGACAATCTTTTTAAAGAAAAGATCTGCAAGGTTCTCAAAACCTACCTTCAATCTGTTAGCAGAATTTTCAAGATAGCACAAGCCCAAAACATATGATCCAAAATACTCCTAAGCTTTGTATTTACTCTTTAACTTCAATGTTAAATTGTCATGAACCTTTGTGTAAACCTGCTAATTATGACTCTCCATCCAATTGCTCTCCCAAAACATGTATCCCTCTAAAATGACCAAAAAGCCTCCAATAAAGAGTCATAACCCTGACTAGGGTTTCCTGATTTTTATTTTGATAAAAAGTCCCTTACTTTTAATTAAATGTTAGATAACTTAATTTATTGAATCTTTTCATACACACTCAAAACACTTTTTATTTAAAATACTTTTTCTTTTCTTTTCTTTACTTTATTTATTTTGCAAGACACTTTTAGAATCATAATTTATTATTTTAATTAATAATAATTAAAGTTCATTATTAAAATATAGCTCTAACTTAATTATTAATAATTAAATTATTACAATAAACCAATATTTACTCTTTAATATTTTGATTCTCTTTTTATTTATTTATTTTCTATTTTCCAATTTGGACTTTTAAATTAAGTCTTTAAATCAAATTAAAGCATATATTTAATTATTTAAATATCATCATACTTTAATATTTCTTTTTTAATCAATTAATATTTATTAATTCTAATATCACATGATTAATCTAAGCATCTTAATTAAATCATTTATCAAACAAATCACATAGCCAAACCCACATAAAAGCAACATAAGAAAAACTAACCAAAGTCTAAATCAAACAACACACACAAAGAAAAAATCATGAGTTACAAAAGGGTAGGCAGTCAAATAAATGTCCTCATTCTCAGGACAAGTAATTAGGCTTTGGCTAGGATTGGACCTAAACATTATATCCTCATTCTTACCATTGAGTTATTGCGATAGGGTACACTCATCTTGGCAATTCAGGGATGTCAATGCCCCGTGACTGCAACCTGCATAAAAGATAAGCATGTACATGTGCATATATCTCTAAGCTAAAAAAGTAATGGTGGGGAGTGGTACATCGTGTAGATCTTGACTCGCACGTGACTATGACTCCCTCCCTCAATCACATCAGACACATTAAACAAAAATGTAAAACAGACACACACACCATACACATGCAAGTATGGGGTAAGTATAATCAATAAATCATGAGTATAAGTAGCATATATTCTAATATAAACAACTCATCATTATTATTTGAATTCATATCATATGATGTCATTATAGAAGCAATTATATTTACTAACTAAGAGTAATTTAAGTAACGTCATTATGTAGATAATCATGACCATCAAATAGACACATGAAAGTATCATCATTGCAAGTAAGTAACCATTGCTATGTGATATATTATCTTACATAACAAAGTATTGCTTATCAAATTTCAGTTAACGGATAACATGCCCACAGAAGAGTCAAATAGAACTTTAACAATAAAGTCTACAATGATAGTAAAAAAAGAGTGGTATTACATCCTCCCCACCTTAAAATAGGCTTACTCCTAGAAGTCAACTATCACTACTAAGATACTCAAAGTCAAAAGTAATATCTAAAATATCATACTAAAGGGTCAAATAGAAAATTAATACAATCCATCTTACTAAGTATACACATCCAACCACTAAGAGCAATGTGATTATAATTTAAGCATAAACCAAAAACTACGTTGATAAGACATTCTTCCTTTAATAATTTGTTAAATAGGTTCTAGATTCACATTCAATGAGCATCATAAAAGACTTTCAAAATTTAATGTTACATTTGAATGATAAGTTGAGAATCTTGTGCAATCCTAGTTAATGCAACATTCACCTAGCCATAATTAATGTGGCACCCATGCAACCTATGTGATCCAAATGGCTTTCCTTTCTACATGCAATCATAATGCAACCTTACAGTGTCCTCCCTTATACGTACTATCAGAGGTCCTTGATGAACATGATAGAAATAATACTTATCACATAATAGGGCCAACAATATCAAATATTTAGATAGTCACCATAGAACTCAAAAGAAAGACCCAAGTGGGTGAATATCAAGTTCAAGAGTCAATAAAAAGAACACTAGAGTGATTTTCAACAATAAATCAAGTAGACCAGTGTCACAAAATAGATAGTGAAAATAGAGTAAGGTGACCAATCCACGTATAAGAATGTTGAAAAATTCAATGCTAGCCCACTCATAACATGAACAAATCATAAATAACCCGAAACAAATTTCCATAAGATCATGTTTCACATAATAAGGTGACTAGTTGTAGCCACACTCTAGGGAGTAATTGCTTCATGACATCCAGGGGTCTAGTATATTGTTAGATAATGCTCTTTAAACAAAATGAAAACTAAGATAGGTCATTAATAACTGTTACAAATATCTTTCATGTCATTCCATACATATACAAGCTCTACTTACTAGCAATCATTCCATGCATTTATTATAATGCTCAAGTTTGTTAATACATGAAAATCTACATGATACATCTAAAACAATGTTTCTAACTCCATTTTATAAAATGATACTAGTATATCATATGTCAAATGGTTCTCTTATGAAATTAATACATAATCCAATTGGGAACTTAAGTCCTTGACCCAATTGACCTACTAGGATAAGACACACTCACAACACTATAAATGCATAACTTACAATAAGTAATGTATTATTTCAATTTTTGCATGATGCATTTGACATTAATGGAAATACTATGAATTAACTTCAAATTTATCTTTTCACATATTGTTAGAACACCCACACAAAATAGTATGCAATACATAATAAAATTCAATCAATACACATGAGTTTAAGCCTCAAGTAGAAATCAATGTCAAATCATCAAATGAATAAGCAACAAAGTCTATCATACTAACTTAACAAGAAATACTCCAAGTAAGCTATAAGATAACAAAGATAAATTGTACAATCAAAAAATAATAACCTAAAACACCAAGCGTTATGAATTCAAGTTTTATTGTTCAAATTCCCTATTATTGTACAATTTTCTTGTTCAATTGTGTTGTCTAAATTTTTTAATGATAAGTTTTATTTTTTAATCTTATTAGAATTCTTTGTAATTGGATCCCAAAGCTTTTAATCTTTCACACTGGCATCATAGCCAAAGAAGATACACTCAACTACCTTGTTCTCCAATTTTGATATTTTCTCACTTGGCATGTGGGCATATGCCTCACAACTAAAGACTGAGATGTCTCAATGAGGGCTTCTTTATAGACCATGTCTCCATAGGTGTCTTCTCAACAAGTGTTGAAGTAGGAGATCTGTTAATTAAATAACATGCAATGGCTACAGCATCGACCTAAAACTTTTGTTCAAGCCTAGATGATGGTCCTACCCCTCTTCATTAATGATATATTCATCCTCTCTACAACTCCATTTTGTTGTGGGGTGTATGGAATTGTCTTGTGTCTCTCAATTCCATGATCCTTACCAAACTTGTCAATTTCTACTAAACAAAACTCATCATCATTGTCAGTCCTTTTTTCTACAGTTTTGATTTCCAACTAAGGACTTAAATTCCTTAAATTGACTAGAAATTTTAGATTTAATTTAGAGGTAACACACAAATGTCCTCCTACTATAATCATCTATGAATCAAACAAAAAAACACATCTAGATACCGTAGGAACATTAACTAGATCAAGCACATCTAATTGAATATAATCCAAAACCCTAGAAGACTTATGAGAATTAGAATAAAAAGAAACATGATGTTGTTTACCATACATACAATGTTCACAAAAGTTGAACTATGTATTACAATCATCAAGGCCTTCAACAAGGCGGTAACACCCTTCTCACCAATGTGACCAAGTCTTTGCTGCCATATTATTGTCTTCTTGGCAGGGAGCTTCATCTCTAAAGAATTTGCACTCTTAGGTACCCAAAGTGCAAGACCATCAGATGTAGAAACAATAGTCTTCTTCTATTCTTGATCTATTGGTGAGGATGAAAAATTCAAAGCCCTTTTCTTGGAATTCATAGAATCCCTATTGCATTGAATCATGCATGCATCCAGTCTATAAAAGGTGTCAATCCTAACACTCTTAGCAAGCACCATAGAGCATCTTGTCATCTTGCATCCACCACTCAACAAACAACATGCACACCCATGTCACCAAGCTTGTTGACTAAAAGTAGGTTCTGTGCCAAACCAAGAATATGCCTCACACAACCAATATGTTTCACTCTACCATTAGGAAACTTGATCTTGACTCTATGACGAGCAACAATATTCAGGTGAGAGTTGTCACCCAGATACACCTTACCACCATCAAACTCTTCATACTTGAAAACCAATCTCTATGAGAAGTCATGTGGAAAGAAGCACCTAACTCTATCAACCACACATTTTCTTATGCATGTGTTGTCAAGGCTATAACAAAAGCATCTACATCATCTTGAGAAGATGTTTTAGAGTCAGAATCAAAGAAATCATTTTTACCTTTCTTTTTCTTCTCCCGTTTGCACTATTTTTGGAGATGATCAATTTTGTCGTAGGTCCAACATTTTGCCTTGGACTTTTTACCAGGAGATCTAGATCTCCTAGGAGACATGGATTTACCCTTCTTGTCCTTTTCCTTGACTTTCTCCATTATTATGCCACGAGAAACTAGGGCCTCCTTAGCCATCGTAGAAGATTTTCTTCGAATCTCTTCAGATAACAATGAACCAACTGCACCCCCCAATTTGAAAGTGATTGTGCTTCCAATAATCATAACACGGTCATCCCATGAGTCCAACAAAGAACATAACAGAAGCATGCTTTTATCTTGATCATCAATCTTATCACCAACAAAATTCAACTAAGCAACTAGCACATTAAATACATTCAAGTGATTAGCAACAGAACATTCGTCCTCCATCCTCAAAGGATACAACTTCTTTCCTAGAAATAACTTATTTACCAAGGATTTACCTTGATAAATAGCAACAAGCTTCTTCCAAAGATCTGTTGTAGCCTTCTCTTCTTGCGCATTTAGGAGCACTAAATCAGCCAAATAGAGTCTTATCAAACCCTTGGCTTTTTTATCCATCTTATCCCACCCATCTTGTGATGAAGTTTGAGATTTCGTTGAAGAAACCACAACCCATAGATCTATATCTACAAGCATAGCCTCCATTTTGAGTCTCCACAACTCAAAATTGTCACCATTAAATTTATCCATCTCTACTCTCTATTAGATGTGTTGTCATATCTAACCTGCAAAAATATTATGAAATATTCCTCTACAAAACTCCAACTGAAACCATATCTGCACTAAAAAACACTTCTACCCAACAACAATAACTAGATGGCCAAACTCTGATACCAACTGAAAGGAATCCAAGTGCAAAAAGACTTTCAAATGCTAAATCTAACAGGAGAGATAATGCTAAGAATTTTCAGAAATCCTTGAGCTTACAAACTAGATAAACACATATAGAAAAAAGATTATATAGATAAACACATAACACCAAATATGCATGGGAAAACCCTTTCGAGAAAAAAACCCACCACTCCAAAGCCAAACCCAATTATATTAAATACAATAGGGGCAAGGATGATTTTCACACTACAGATTTAGCTTGTCTAACATTTCTCTAAAGAGTGTATTCTCACAACTATCTCCATCAACAATTTACTTGACATATATTTCCACCAGAAGTACATCTTGTTTGAAATATGTTGGATCTTAGCCATGAAATATCAAGGCTTGTTTCCTATGTTTATTCCTTCTTGGGGACTATCATTGTCCTAATCATGAGACTTTCTCCTACATTTGGAGAAACCTCTTACTCGATTCCTTCATTCTCAACTTGAGCTAGGTTCAACTTGGATGGTCCTTGATTCATATCTTACATGTTATAATTAGAATATTCAAATACATTGTGTCCTCCACACGTAAAACAAGTAAATCATCTTATTTGACCTTCCCAAACCCAACCACTACCATAACCTTTACCTCGCTAAAACCCCCTTCCTCTTTTGTTGATTTAGTGGTGTTTGGTAGGGTTTATCTTGTTTCTTTGTTCCTTGGGATGATTCACCTTGGTCGTAACTTGAACCACCATGTGATGGAAATTACATACCCCTTCTTCCTCCTCTATTCCTTTGAAAATGCAATCAACTTGGCTTTGCTTATGCATTTAAAGCAGTTGGTACGCTCTTTCATGGCAGTGACTAAATGCATGCTCAACTCATCTTAGATAGAAAACTTTAAGCCATTAACATATCTTGCAACCATTATGTTCATCAATTTCATTGGGAGCCACACAAATGGATAATTTGCAATATTCATTTGCAATCTTCTACAATAGATAATTTTTGCTTTATTTTGAAAACTTTAAAAGAAAGTATGTATAATCTACAAGTAGACATTTCTCTAGGCTTCTTCACCTTTTATCAAGTTCTTATTTCTTTTTTCCCTTTTGGGTTCTTTCCTTTTGCATGTGATCCCATCACATCATTACATGCCCTTTTAATTTATTGCAGCAAAATTTGACTTTCTTCTCCTCTAGCATACACTTCCACTCAAAAAGCTTGCTCATGCTATTTAGCCAATCTATCACCTCCTCTAGTTTAAGACAACCTATATGATTATATACTTCAACTTTGATGTCATCATTTCTTTCTTCTAATGCCCTTAGCATGCTCCCTTCAAAATTATAGTTCATTTCTTTGTTCTTCCACTTCTTCAACTTTTTCATGTTATTCAACTCCCCTTCCATGGCTTATTTTATCATTGGAATCGTCTCTTGTTTGGCGTGGTCCTTTATTTGGAAGTATTTATATAAGTTTTGCTACTTATCTCTAATGTATGTACATGTCTTTATGCATCTATGTAATGTCTCTTCCTCTCTCTCCCAAAATCTCCCTGCTCTGGTACCAAATAATGTAGCCATATTCTCTTAAGCATTAATAGAAAATTCAAAAGAAAAACATAACTCTTCTTCATTCTTCTTCCAACTACTTTGTTATAACAAAGAGAGAAAATAATTTAAGTACAATTCAAATGTTACCGTTTTTGACAATTTCCCACAAAAGAAAAAGGAAAAAAAAAAAACATTTTTTGGACCATTTATTGATAATTTTTTAAACAAATCCTACAAACTTGGATTTTTCCGTAAAACTTGTACAAACTAAGATGAGATGAATTGTCAACTAATCTTCAAATTGGAAACATTTATATCAAAGTTATTAATTATAAATACTTTCTAAAATTTTGAAAACCCACTTTTAGCTGAATTTGAAGGTTTCAACGAGCTTTTTGACTCCCATGAAAAATTTCAAACCACCATGTGATGGAAATTACGTACCCCTTCTTCCTCCTCCATTCCTTTGAAAATGCAATCAACTTGGCTTTGCTTATGCATTTAAAGCAGTTGGTACACTCTTTCATGGCAGTGACTCAATGCATGCTTAACTCATCTTGGATAGAAAACTTTAAGCCATTAACATATCTTGCAACCATTATGTTCATCAATTTCATTGGGAGCCACACAAATGGATAATTTGCAATATTCATTTGCAATCTTCTACAATAGATAAATTTTGCTTTATTTTGAAAACTTCAAAAGAAAGTGTGTATAATCTACAAGTAGACATTTCTCTAGGTTTCTTCACCTTTTATCAGGTTCTTATTTCCTTTTTTCCCTTTCGGGTTCTTTCCTTTTGCATGTGATCCCATCACATCATTACATGCCCTTTTAATTTATTGCAGCCAAATTTGACTTTCTTCTCCTCTAGCATATGCTTCCACTCAAAAAGCTTTCTCATGCTATGCAATCTATCACCTCCTCTAGTTTAAGACTGTAATCCCCTAAAAATGGTCATCTAGACTATTAGCCCCCTTTTCAACATTTTGGCTAAATTAATTTAATCATTTACCTAGACCAATTGTTCATTTTTCATAGGCACATAAAACTTGTGATTGGAGTCTTTTGGTAATAGAAGAGTATGCTCTTCACCCTTGTGGTGAATCAGAAATCTTGACTTGCCATTTGGTTTCAAAAGCAAGGGGTAACTGAATCTTCCTAGTGTGTTTGGGAGAAAATGATTGGAATAGGAGAGTATGCTCTTCACCTTTGTGGTGAATCAAAAATCTTGACTTCTGAAAGTTGATCCACTCTTTGTGTAGTTAGAATCTTTTAGAGGGCCTGCTCTCGGACAACCTGAGAGGAACGACCCAAGTGGGGACAAACCGATTACTTGGCTCTTCCAACCCACTATAAACTCAAGGCTATCAAGGACACAAAACTTTGGTAGACGTAGTGTTTATCTTCACCTAGTTTGATCACTTATGGAATTTCGACCATAGGGAGATCACTAGGCAAGAATGCTTAAGGTACTCTTGTGATCGCGAGATCGGTTACTCATCGCAAGGTGAGGTGTCCCGTAATTGGGAGCAAGGGGAACACTATGAACGGAAGCCCTATCTAAACACCCTAAGTTAGTAACTACCCTTTTTAGCCGCTCAACTTCTTGGTGCAAGGACCGATCCTAGTGGATTACCCGGAGCACCCCAAGATTTACACTCACCATATGTGTTCCCTTGGTTATGCTTATGGCATTTCCATGAAAAAGTCAATATCTCTTGTGGGCAACCACTTGGTGTGAGGCAAAGGAGCCTCAAGTGTGGACCAAGTTGTTGAGTAAAGAACCATGTCCTTTAGGTAGATATTGCTTGATGTGTTCTCGAATGTGCTAGACCTATGAAAATCTTTGGAACATACACATGATGATAGTTCTAGGGATTTCTTTTGAGACCTCAGATATGCTTGTATCATGCAAGGTTGTTTTGTCCCTTGCTTGATTGTTTGAAGACTACTTCATGTGTCACTATCTTGCTTGGAAAGAAATTTTGAACATCAAACTTGCTATGCTATCAACTATTGTCAAACTTTGTCAACCAAGTCAAAGCATCAAGTCTTAACATTTTTCTTGTGTTGCTTCCTAAGGGGAGTCTCATCATTTGACTTTGATTTGCTATGTCTCTAGTTCTTGAACATGCTTAAAGTGAATTTTTGGTCTTAGTTCTCTTGGTCTTTCTATCTTCATGGTCTATGTCCACTTGCTTGTTATCTTTTTGTTGAAATGGTTGCCTTGATTTCTTGACTACACTCTTGGGTTGGAGAGTTGTTCACTTGTCACCCTGCTTGCTCTATCTATTTGGCTATTTGGGCATCTTGCCTAGCTATTGACTTGAGTCATTCATGTTGTAAATTTCTTGGGCATATTGTTTGACAAGTCACTTTAATCTCTCTCTACTATCTTGGCAAGTGAACACTCTACCTCCTATAGTTTCAACATCAAGTTATCTTCTAGGCTCTTTTATGCTTGGCTTTGCATCTACCACTATGGAATTCAAATCTTGTGCTACCAAACCTCAACCAAATCTAGATGATCATGATATCCTCCATATCACTAAAGAATTTCAAGATCTATATGTGCAATACAAAGAACTAGAAGAGACAAATGATCTTTCTTACCTTCATTTCTCTAAGCGCATGACAAAAATGAAGTCTAAACTTGAGAAAAGGTTAGAGGAGAAGATTGCATCATTACATGAATCTTCCTTAAGGTCTTTACATGCATGTAAGTCACCTTCTTTGAGGTCATCCTCTTCTTCTAGGTCTACATGCTCTACTTCAAGACATCAAATGTCTTCATCTTCTAGATCTAAAGACCTCTTTAGAGAACAAGCAAGTGATACCTCCTTTGAGCCTATGCTAAAATTTCATGATGGACCTATCTTTGACCAAGCTAATGATGAAGACATGGATGCATACCATTCACTTGAGAAACAACAAAAGGACTCTAGACATACTTCTAATAGAACTTTTGCTCCCTTGGAAGATTCTTATGATGACACTTTGCAAAAAATTCTTGGCAATAAGATCATCATGTTACCTAAGTCTAGCTCATATGGAAACCCATTCTTGGATATCTATTGTGCTTATCATCAACATAATGAACATGCTACTTTTGATTGTATAGAGCTTAAACATAAAATCCAAGATCTCATTGATGATGAGATTGTTGATCTTGGAACCTCTAGTGACTCATGTGCTGAGGATACTTCTCTTGAGCAAGATTACATTGATGAACCTATGTCTAGTAGTGGCTCCATTACATCTTCCACTTCTTCCAACACTCATGCATCTCCCAAAACTTCAAAGCTTTCCAACATGCCTCTATCAAAAAAGGAACCTAATGCTTTCCACATTGACTATGTGTATCCTCAAGGGCTACCTCTAAAAGAAACTCAAGCTAACCTTCACTTGGTTGCAAACCTTTTCCATGCTACTAATCTTAAACATCCTCAACCTTCATGCACTACTATGCCTAATCCAAACACTACTCCATTCACTCTTCATTCTCCCTTGTCCTTGGAAGTGGCTCCATGTCAAGAGGACTCTCAAAAAGAAAAAGCTATAAATTTCAAGAAAGATCAAGATCAAGCACCCTTTCATCTCTTTCAATATTTTTCCCCTCCATATCCTATATCTTGTCCACCCCCCCAGTATGATGAAGATACCACTTCTATTATCTCCCTTGAGCTTACTGAAAATTATGAGAAAAGTTCTCTTCATATGCTATCCAAAGCTACTTGTCAAGATCAAAGCATCCCCTCATGTTCTACTTCTCCACATCCACTTCAAAATTGTGCTCAAGCTTCAAGTGCTTCTATTAAAAATGTTGTTCCTATGAAAGGTACTCTTGAGTCTATTGATGGCTTTGAACATGTTGCTCACTCTAAAGATGTTGATATCCCTTCCCACTATCCCTTTGCATCTTCTAAATCTATCCTTGGTCCTTATCCATCAAAGCTAAAGTCTTCAAACCTTCCATCTATATTGGGACCTTATGTTCCTCCATCTCCTACATTCACTCCTAGTGCATTCCCTAGCTCTCCTATAATACCTCAAGATCAACAAAGACACTCATCCTTGATGACTTTTCACCAATCTATACATCTAAACCAATCATATCATCCTTATTCATCCATAAATCCCAAGTCCTTTGGAAGTGAGAATAAACATAAGAATCCATTGAAAAATAAAGATCACTATGTCCCATCTAATCGACATGTGAATGCTAAGAAGGAGAACACACAAAAGAGACCGCAAAGGTCCACTATTAAAAAAGCTAAATCAAAGAAAATATGGGTTCCTAAACCCATTATTGAAGAAATGTGTTTTGAAGTATCCAAAGAATAGAGCTATATGGATTCCCAAGTCTCTTTTAAAAGGCTTGAATATTGAAAATACTTCAAAGTTGACATTCAAGCTTCCAAAGGCTTCCATTCTATCTTCTTCCAAAAATCTTCCTAAAATTATTCCAAAGCCTTCCACTCCGCTTTTTTCCAAATCTCTTCTACCACCTCATACATCTAAATCTCAAGCTATTTCATCCATGATTCCTCCATTGTTCCAATACCCTTCAAGGTGTGTGTCAATGTTGATCTTGTCCAATATTTTAGCTACCCACATGAAATCCTCTAAAGCTTACACCTCCTTTCTATACATGAACTCTTATCCTCCATATATTCTTCCTACTACCATTTCCCTTTCATCACCCTATCAACATCTTTGAGCATACCTTTCTATGGTCTTGGCTTTTCATGGCTTATCTTTTCTATAGGAGCACTATCTAAATTCAAAAAGCTTGAGCTCTTTCTAAAAATTCAAAAAAAAGAAAAAAAAAAAAAAAAAAAATGAAAATGTGCCTTGGTGAAAACTACTTCTTGTGGCACCTTGGTAGCAAAAGTAAAGAGAAATAAATCCATCCTATGTTGAAAACTACTTCTTGTGGCACCTTGGATAAGTACCATGATAAAAACTTGGCAAACAGGTATCATGCATAATTCTTCCATCATCCATCTATCCCCTCTTCTCTCTTTGATCTTGACAATGTTGAGCTATCTTTGCATATTGGCTATCTTATCCACGAGATTTTCTATTGTGCTCTCCCATTCACTCATAGCCTTTATCTTGAGCTTTATTCTTATTTCTCTATCCCATTGCTATACTATCTAGTTGACCCCTTGATCTTGATCATAATAAATGAAACATGGTTCTCATAGGTCTCTTGACATGTCTACTCTTTTGGACTATATGCTTCATGCTATCTCACTTGTTGGCTTCATTGCTTATCCTACGTGCTATCTTTCTTATTACTTCCATTGCTTATCCAAAATATGCTCCATATGACTATTTCACCTCTTTCCCTAGCTTGGGTACTCTTGAGGAGTCTGTCCTTAAGGATCACTTTCACTTGCTTCACATTCCTTTCTTATGCATCTTTGCTTATCCATCGGCTTGTTTCTCCATCATGTCCTATACCTTGCTAGACATTGGGAGAAAATGATGTGATCTTGCTTGAGAACTAGTGATATCTAAAACCTTCTAAAAAATTTCAAAAAAAATCATATATGATTCTGAAAAAAAATCCTAAAAATCAAAAAATGTCTTGAAAAAATGATCATCTTAGTGAAAACCTAGCAATAGGCACTTTGATGTATCACCAAAAAAATTCAAAAATTGAAAAATACAAAAAAATTGAAAAAAATCCTGAAAAAATCTGTCAAGTGGTGAAAATCTAGAAATAGGTGCTACTTGAGACCCTTGCACCTCTGTCTATCAGTCTCAATCACCTATTTTGCTACACATTTCCTAGCTTGTAATTGTTTCATGTCCTCGTCTTGGGGGCACAACTACTTAGCCTTTTTGAGGTATTCTTGTGCATTTGGGTTTCTTTGACAACTCACAAAATAGTGTTTCTCAACACTTCCCCCACTTTGACATCAAGTGTTTTTCAACACTTTACAGATAGTTTACCTATGGTCTCCGATGTTGTGATATTTCTCACTACCAGAATCAAGTCTTGAAAAAATGGCCAAGTGACTTGCACACACGCACTTTAACACTTAAACGACTGAGCTATGCTGATCTTTATCTACTTTGTGTGCTGTCTATGATGATTTCTTTGCCATGTGTTCCCTCCCTAATAGTCTTTTGAGGATGTCATTGACTAGAAGACTGGGGGCATGGGGCATGTTTTCTTGATTTCTGCTTGTGGGTATACTTTGTTTGTCTATAGTGTTGTAAGCATTTATGCTTGACCTATTCAACATTTTGACTTACAAATGTATCATCCTTGACTGTTTCGCAAGACCGCACTTGGGGTTTATCTTGGCGCTTATGCCTTGATACAGGTGTAATCTTGTTAATTAAACTTAGGGATTCTAATCGCGTAGTTATCTTGACTTACATGTCTCTGATGCTTAGATTGGATTTCCACATACCTATCTAATGTCGATCATATTCATATCCTCATAGTTATACTAGTGATGGTTGTATGATCTCATGATGTCCCTAATAAATGCTCAATGATGAAATTAAGAGTCTAAATGTTATGCGCTTCTTGCTGGTAAACCACTTTGCATATTAGCTTGCATTTTAGGTTCATTTTCTAGCTTAGTCTTGCATTCTTGCATATGGGGAGAGCTCTCTTTCTTCATCTTTTTGTGGACATATCAGCTAACTCCTTTCATATATTTCTTTACTTTCTTCTTGTTCATGTCTTTTCACCGTCTTAATCTTTCGCTTCATCTCTTTTCTATCTTGTCATCACATTATATAAAGTTTTGACCTCTTAAATAATTTTGACGTCCTAGATTCATTTTCGGGATCGAAATCCAAATTTGAGTTCATCTTGATGGTCAAAATTGTCTTTTAAAATTCTACTTTCTTCTGAGCAGTTAGCTGACCTTTTGAGGTCTAATCTCTGAATCATCACTGGGGCATCTTCATTTCTTCATGTCTTCATCATTTCCATACTTCATATCTACTTAAATTCACTATTTCATGTCTAAAATCACCTTTCTACTCATTTCGACCTTATTTTTATGCTATATCCTTCAAGGTCAACTCTAGTCAAACTGGGGCATTTTATCAATTTTCTTATATAGTCATTCTTGGGTTCTAATCATCTATCTGTCATCTTGGACATTGCTATATTCTAATTTTCTCATTTCTAGCCAGTTTTTTGCATCCCCTTACCTCATTTCAATTTCGATCCCGAGGGGGCAGAAATACTCTATCACTGATTGCTACAACTATCTATTTCTTAGGAGCATTTGTTTGATCTTCTCACTTGTTCTCGATCTATCTACTTTGCTAAGTGTTAGTATTCTTCTTGAATTCTGACATCATCTTTTCCTAGTGTTCAGTACTACCGCTATCAGGCTGTGCATTTAGGACTTGCTATCTTTTTCTACATTTCGTTCTTCAAAATCAAATATCTATATCTATCACCGCCTACTTGGCTTTTTATTTTCTTTGACATAATGTGTTCCCAGATCGATCACGCATTAGTCAAAGAGGGGCAAATGTAATCACCTAAAAATGGTCATCTAGACTATTAGCTCCATTTTCAACATTTTGGCTAAATTAATTTAATCATTTACCTAGACCAAATTGCTAATAATTAATTTATTTGATTATAACCTATAGTTTGACTATGCTATCCTAAGTTCATTATTTGATTAAAAGAACATGTCCCCTTTTAATTAAATAAAAGACCCCATTCTTCTAACCCACTTAAAGTGCACAAATAAAGTCCTTTTTCTATTTTACAATTAAAAGAAAAGGCTTGTGAGACTTTTGTCTTATATGACAAGTTAACTTATATTCTATTGGTTGACTTGTGTGTGCACATGGATCACTCCTCTTTTCAAATTCCACCGTTGATCATCCACCATCTTCATCTTGATCTCTACCGTCCATACATCTTTAAAAGGGAGAGAGCTTTCCCCCTCAATCCATCCATCTTTTGAATATTGTCATGCTGTAGGTTTTCTAACAGGTTCCTTTGGAGCTTTGTGGAGAACTTCTCATTTTCTTGTCTCATTCTCTCATTTCCTTCATATTAGTCTTAAGATCATATTGTAAATAATTAGATCACATAGCTTAATAGCTAGATTTGTAACATTCCCATCTCATTTTTAGTATAACTTGCATTGTGCATCTCATCCTAATATAGTTTCATTTTTGCATTGCATGATCCAAGAGTTCTTTGACACTAGCACTCTTGCTCTTGTCTAAAGAATCTCCCATTTTGTGGTTTACTAGCAAGGGTTGTATTTCTAAGGCTCAGCTGAGAGCTCCTATATGCTCATTTGTATGCCCCTTGCACTCCATAACTAGGGAGCTCTAAGTCGGCATTCGAGCTTTCCAATCTATGGAGAACCTCGAATAGAATGATTTAGAGAAGTGCACCTTTTCGAGTGTACAAAGACAACCTATATGATTATATACTTCAACTTTGATGTCATCATTTCTTCCTTCTAATGCCCTTAGCATGCTCTCTTCAAAATTATAGTTCATTTCTTTGCTCTTCCACTTCTTCAACTTTTTCATGTTATTCAACTCCCCTTCCATGGCTTATTTTATCATTGGGATCGTCTCTTGTTTTTTGTGGTACTTTATTTGGAAGTATTTATATAAGATATGCTACTTATCTCTAATGTATGTACATGTCTTTATGCATCTATGTAATGTCTCTTCCTCTCTCTTCCAACAATCTTCCTGCTCTGATACCAGAGGATGTAGCCATATTCTCTTAAGCATTAATAAAAAATTCAAAAGAAAAACAAAACTCTTCTTCATTCTTCTTCCAACTACTTTGTTATAACAAAGAGAGAAAATAATTTAAGTACATTCAAACCCTTCTCGTTGATCAAACATCGTATCCGCTCTTTGAAAGACTCAAAAGATACCCTTTTGCAATCTGGAGTCTACAAGATTGAATGTTCATGTGGTGTTCCCTATATAGGAGAAACGGGGCACGCTATCAAAACTCGATTAAAGGAACATGGGGCTGACATACAACACGATCGAGTTGCCAAGTCAACCCTAGCTGAGCACTCCTCAACCACTAAACACCACATTTGCCTAGAGAAGGCACAAGTCTTATGCCAAGAAGACAATTTCTTTAGGCGAAAAATCAAAGAGGCCATTGCAATTGGCAACCACCCGTGGAATCTTAATCGAGATGAAGGGTTATTTCTTAGCCATTCATGGCAACCCCTATTATCATCTATCAGAAACCTTTCTTGCCACCCCTAATGCTCTCTCTCTCTCTCTCTCTCTCTCTCTCTCTCTCTCTCTCTCATCATCCTCCACTCTGCCTCTCTTGCTCTCTCCCCCTCCCCCCCCCCCCCCCCCCCCGCCATTTTTTCATTCCAATTTTCACTTAGTTTTATTTTTATAGTTTTTATTTTATCTTTTGCTTTTCATATTTTCAGCTTCAAAATTTTTATTTATTTTTATTTTTATTATTATTTATTTATTATTATTATTATTATTATTTATTTTTTATTATTATTTTAAATTTTTACTTTAGTTATTTATTCATTTACTAATGTATTTTCATTTTCTTTTTATTTTATTTCATTATATATTTGTGTGTGTGTGTGTGGGTCAAATTTGTTCTTTGGTGTTGACACATGTGTCCTTGTTAGACACACACACATAAAAGCACTCTTAAGTGTTCTTAGGTTGTATCCATGTCGTTATTGTCTTATAGTCCCTTTCTAGTGTCTTTTTTATTCTATTACCATTATTTTCATTATTATAATATAGTAATGATTATGAGTATATAATATTGATTATTATTATATAATAATGACCATTATTATATAATAATAATTTCTATGATATTATTTGATCATTATTTATTTAGAATTTCTTTAGCATTTCTTAAGATTATATATATATACACACACACACAAAAATATGCATGATATTTATTATTACATTATATATATATATATATATATATATATATATAATGTAATAATAAATATCATGCATATTTGTATATATTCATCTATTGTTGTGTTATTATTTTGTTTTGAGCCTTCCTATTCAACTTTCGAGTTACCCTCATTTGTTATATTTTTATCTTTCACATTGGTTTTAGTAGATCTGTCATTATTTCTTGTTGTTGTTTTCTCTCTTGTGGTTGGATATATTTTTATCTATTCTCTTTGGGTTCTCCTTCCCTCCTTTACCTTATTGTTGAACCTCAAACTTTTCTTGATTGTGGTGCACCTACCCCTCTTCCTTTCCCCGCCTTTTTATCCTTATTGGGTCTGCAATCTTTCCACTTTTTTCCTTCAGCTCTCTCATCCTGATGATGGATCACAGAGTGTGATCCAAAACATTGATGCAAAAATTGTAACACAATCTACCCAGAAAACACAGCTAAGAATTCTAATGGATTGTAGAAAACTACTATCTACAATTTAAGTACAATTCAAATGTTACCTTTTTTGACAATTTCCCACAAAAGAAAAAGGAAAGAAAAAACATTTTTTGGACCATTTTTTGATAATTTTTTAAACAAATCCTACAAACTTGGATTTTTTCGTAAAACTTGTCCAAACTAAGATGAGATGAATTGTCAACTAATCTTCAAATTGGAAACATTTATGTCAAAGTTATTAATTATAAATACTTTAAAAAATTTTGAAAACCCACTTTTAGTTGAATTTGAAGGTTTCAATGAGCTTTTTGACTCCCACTTAAAAATGTCAAAATGGCACCCACTGAGTCAAGCTCAATCAGCAATCCAAATAACTTCTCATAATAAGCCACTTGTCAAATTTCAACAAAGTTCACAAGTTATGACCCATGGACGTCCCTGCATCAAACACAATGCTCTTTGAATCCATATCACTACCATGGAGTGCAATAAAACTTAGGCACGAATTTAAATCCTAAGCCATTATATTGTGTATTTTCTCCATATCTTGTCAAGGGCTTGAAAAGGATCTATAACAAGAGACGTGAAGCATCATAGTTCTTGCCATGTGTGATAGTTGTATTGTTGTGGAGCAAGGAAGGAAAGGGTTGACATTAAGTAATATTCAGTTACCTTGAATAAACAAGAAATGTACTTAAATATTCAGTTGCAGTGGTGTATTTTAATTAATTTAAAAAATAGTAAATAAATATTCAATTTAAATTTAATGTAAATATTTGTTTGTAAGAAATCTAAGCTTCCTTTATGCTCCTTATAATTATGGAATTAAATGAAAAATAATTATGTACATCGTGGGTAAACTACAATCTCTTTTAATGGCATGTAAAGAACTGCCAATAGTAACTATTTATTTGTAAATGAGGTGCATAATTATTATTCTTGACTAATTATAAAATAGAAAGGTATTTAGATAGTTGATAATAAAAATTATACTAGATTTTCATATAAATCTATTTTATTATTATCATAATTAATATGAAAAAATTATTTGTATTTATATACACCTTCAATTTATTGATATCTAAATGAAAATGATTCTTTAATTACCCATAATATGAGACAATCCTAATAAGACATTTGTATTACTCAATCCACTATGTTAAAAACAAAATATCTTATTTACACGGGTGGCTAAAGTTAAAAAAGAAAGTGATTTTGCTACAATCAACTAGTAAGGTTGAAAAAAGTCAATAGAAAATCTCACACTAACTAAAAAGTGTACATATGAAATATATATATATATATATATATATATATGAGGTGTAAGAAAAAGGTATACTTAGCAACATCTAATCACGGGCAAAAGAATTAATACTAATATCTATAGCTCAAAAAAATATTGGAACCGCCTGAAACATACTCTTCTCTGGTTATGGACACAAACCCCAATAGGGAACAAGAGGTTTTCTCAAATAGCAAAGCCATTTGCTAAGCACTAAACTAAAATTAGATGGTGGTATCTACCTATACTTTGTGACGGTTATCATTAAGCCAAACTTTTTAAAATGATAAACAAATCTTTAAACGTAAGCCTTGGAATTTCAGGTGTCGTCAAAAATTGAAAAACCTTGTCGACGATAAGTACGGCCAAATGCACATCACCGCAACTGAAAACCGAGCCATTTTTTAAGAACTAAAATAGAAAAAGCTCTCAAGAATATCTGCCACATTATTCAATTAATTAATATTCATTTTCGAAAAGCTAAAAATAATCTATAATACACATTAAATTAATAAAAACTGGAATACTAAAATTTGCCATAAAGGTGACCTATTGAAAACTTTACAACATTTTAAATGGATTTTATTGAGGATGAACCAATACTCTAGTTTGACAGTAAAGAAGGCGAGGAAGAGGTGGGATTTGAATTCGGACTTTGCTTTACGTGTTCTTCTCTTGCATGTGGAGCTTTGGCATGACGCCTGCACAAGCACTGCATATTGTAAGTCAAGTCTTTAGTTTTCTGAATCGAAGTATCCAATAAAAAACAAGTGCATTTTATGTTTTCTCAATTGACGTACCAAATAATAAATAAGTGTTTTGACGGTTGGCGTACCTGTCCTGGCGCTTCTCCAGAAAGCGTTGCAGAGCATGCTTTCTGGCAATTGGAAGATCCGCGCCTGTGCATTTTAAATGAGGTGTTATTCACAATTCAAAATACGCGAGAATAAATTTTATTTTGATAGTTTGAGTTAAGAAGAAATTTTTGATGAATTTGTGTGAGATAAAATTGAGGAGATATATTTAAAAGATTGCAAATAAAGATTGGGAGCGATAATAAATTTTATTTTGATAGTTCGAGTTAAGAAGAAAGTTTTTGATAAATTTGTGTGAGATAAAATTGAGGAGAAATATTTAAAAGATTGCAAATAAAGATTGGGAGGTCCTGCTTTTAGTGATCTTTAAAAATCATTTATTTAAATAGTCTTACATACAGCAATAGTAAATCATTATATATTGTAATTGAGGTCTCACTGTAAGTGATCTCTGAAAATCATTTATTTCAGTAGTCTTGCATACAGCAATAGTAAATCATTTATACATTGTAATTGTTTTTAAAAAATATTTTTATTGATTCATTTGTATATTACTATTAGAAATTTGTGAATCTACCTAGATTTCATCAGCCTTTTGTCTTTACCACTAGACTAATAATCTATTAAATATAAAAAGTTAAATTAAGATTTTATTAATTAATATTTTTATTTTTTAAAATACAGCTAAGCATTGATTAGATATATAATAAATTATTGTTAATAACAATTTTTTAAATTAATCTAGACATAATTAAAAATAAAATAAAATAAAACAAAGTCTGCGATTTCATTTGTGGCGTCCTCAGTCTGTGCTCTGGAGTCTGGACCAACACGTTAACTAAAATATATATATTGTTTTTTGTTAAAAGATGCAACCACCCTGTTGGAGGAATAAAAAGCTGATTTTAATTAATGATAATAATTATGTTCGTTGTTTTGCACAGGATGACAAATGCAGAATGGTTTGATGTTTGTCTAAATTTTAAAATAAATTTTAGAATGTTTTTAAAATTGACTCTATGAGATTTTGCATTTTGAATCTACAAGGCTGTGATCTAAAATCTCTGTGAAAAACTGATTATAAATCGAAATCTTTCAAATCAATATTTTGAACTGTAAAAGAAGTTCTTCGCTGTAAATAAAAATTCCAACTAGAAAAAAAGTAGTTTTGCCTCATACCTGAGATCTTGCGAGTCGACTGACTGTAAATTGCTAACGAAATCGATTTTTCCGGTGGTGAACGTGACACCAAACCGCCATTGTTCCCATTGCTGCCCAGTAACATAATGGCCCATGCCTGAAATTCAACTAATTAAGTTTATAACAGATTAGAAGTATGAATTATTTCTAATTTTGACTGATTCGATTTGTGGACCTATAGATCTGCAAACAATTTTTGTTTTTTTGAACAGACAGACAATCAAAACAAAATGTGTAAGTTTTCAGCAGAAAAACGGCATCCGAAGGCGAAGTGAATAACCTTGGAAGAGCTGAAGAAGCACAGCAAGAGGGAAGATCTGTGGCTTGCCGTGGAAGGAAGCATCTATAATATTACAGAATGGGTGAAGAAGCATCCAGGCGGTGAGCTTGTTTTGTTAAATCTTGCAGGGGAGGATGCGAGTGATATATTTATTGCGTATCATCCAGAGATTTCAACAATATATGCACGCAAACCAAATAAAAGAACCCCCAACTTGTGCACATCTAAAGCAGAGGAGATGTCGTGTGTTGCATACAGTCTGATAAAAACTTCAGTCCAAAAAAGTTATTGTCATGACATGCATCACAAAAGGCAATCACATGACTCCATGCGCTTTACAAAAACGTCATCTTGTAAGCTGCTTGACATTCGAAGCAAAATCCTACATCATGCTGAAACATTACAAATCAAAAATGTTGTGCAATGCAATCTTTGACCTTGTATGGCTCACAACAGTAGCGCTAAACCAAAAATATCCTAAAACGGTACAAAACGGTTATAAATCAAATTTTATAAGTTCCATGCAACCAGTTCTACAGCAAGGTAAACAGTCTTGACCTTGTAAACCTCTCACTAATAATATGCAACAGGAATTATCATAAAACAGATAAACTTGTTTGCTGCAAAGACAACAACTCACAATTTTGTGATTCTACAGCTTTCAATAAGACGAACCTCAATTAGTTGCCCTAATACAGATACACTTTTTAGCTACGAGCGCTGCAAATCAAGGTTTCCCGATAATTCACACACAATTATTGCCAAGCATTAGAGTTTCTCAATTGACAAGTGCAGACATTAACTGCAACCGTGGATACTTGTCACCTATAGGATTCCAGATAATTTACCCTAAAACAGCTCTTCATTACCTACCAAGGCTTTCTGGATATTGGTACCTGAAAATTTACCCCAATCAGCCACTAAGAGCGCCAAATTAAGCGTAAAAAGAAAAGGCACAAAGGAAACAAAACAAGAAGAAAACCTAATAGATCTCGCCAAATGACCCACTGCCAATCTTGCGGCCAAGCCTGTATCTGTTCCGCACAAGTAAATGTCTAACACTTGTTCTCGTCAATACCTGCTTCAGAGACCTGGATGACAAATGGGACAGGTGGATATGGACAAACAATATTCAATGTCAAACGCACATAATCCAGATAAATGCCCACCGACATTAATTGAAGTGTCGGAAAAACGATGGAGTTATAGACAAGCATTAATGTTCAATGAATTCCCAACAGCTAAGGACAAATGCAAAGATTTTAAGTGGCACAGACATGTACCCCAGAGATATGCACCCAGTATGTATGTCAGGGGTATTTATTTGTTTGTAACTATCGGAGCTTTTATTTTGTTCTTTTTTTTGTTGAGAAAATTATTTTTTTCCTTGCCTAAATTGACCATAGCCAATGAAATGTGATATAAACAGTATTTTGTATATTTGGAAAATAGATTTTTTAAAAGAAACATTAAAATAGATTAGAGAAGTGATAAAATATTCTGATCTCATTGGTCAGATTAATAAAACTAAAAGAACTTGCATGAATGCATTAGTATTCCTGCCTATGGCAGGAACTAAAAATGTCATATTTATTTTATTACAACAAAAAACATATTACAGGTCTATTATTATATATCAATATTTCTTTTGGGTCTTTTCAGCTAGATATCATCTTCGAAGTACAAACTAATCTGACTCATAGATTTCTATACAGTGTTTCCCAGTTTAAAAGAGATCCTTCTAGGAGTCATAAAGATGTTAAGAAACTTCATCTTAAGACATGTAAGGACATGTTTCTTATAATCAAGACATACATGGTACAGGTCTCTAAATATTAAATAACATGGTACAAATAGCAGAGTTGGATTGGGTCATGGTATTGCTTCCCATTGGTTCTGGGTTTAAGTTTGAAGCTCAAAATTATTTGATGCAAGGAGCTTGTGGGCAATTGAAGAAGGATCTTGTAATTGGGTGCATCTTCAAGAGATTAGTCTCACACCAGCACACCTCTTACTAGCCCCAACATGACAATGAAAGACCAGCCAAATTAAGACAGGTTGAGCACTGGGCTCAGTCATAGAGATACTCTTTGATGCAATAAATAAAAAATCTTGACTTTGTAAGTTTTTGAAATATTGTAACATGTATCTTGATTCATTAGTTTCAACTTAAGCACATCATCTGCTCAAAGCAGCTTTGTATATCTCATTATTTGTAACAAAGCAATGGCCATAATCTATACGACAGCGAATTGCTGTGAAATTGCAAATAGAATAGACATCTATGCAGAATGCATCTCCTTCCTCTCAAAGAAAGCTGATTCCATGCATTGGAATTATATTTTCTAGGCTCCAAATTTTAACAAGACTAATATAATGGATGTCATAACCATGAACTGCTTCCATGCAGAACTTTCAAATGTTTCAAGGTTCCACATAAAAATATCTTTTTCCATAAGAATCTATGCATGGGTGGATAGAAATTGGCACAAGAACCATGTCAAGAATATGCCAGCCTAGAGCAACTCAAAAGTACTCTTCATCTGATGGAATAAACATATGTACCATGCTAAAAGATGTATCGGCAGCATCTATGTTAAAACCTTTTAATCTAAAATTGCAACATAGCAAATAGAGAAAAATCATACTTCAACTTTTCTACACTATTATGCAACATTATACCCAGCGATTCCAGAATGTAGCTGTAAATTGACATTTCAGATTTTTGGCAAGGGAGGACTGGTTTAAGGCAAATTATCATTAATGAAGAATATGTCACTGTAGTTCCTATGCAATAATTTTCAAATCAAGTGCAATGACATCGAAGAGGAATATGAGTTCCATTTGGCTTTCTCTGCTCTCGAACAATCATTTCCTTGATTGTAGGTACCTTAAACAGAATCTTTTTCCAGATGTGACTGACTGCACCGTCTGTGACAGCAGGGCCAATGCCCCCGGGATGATCATTCTCGTATTCAAAAATGTGCTGAACTTGAGACATAATCTCACGCATTTTCCTTTGCTGTGTTGCACTTATGGCTTTAAGATGATTAACAAGCCATTTTGGTTGCAATGCATCATGCATCGAAACAAAAACAGAAAATTCTGTATAGTCGATCATGCCCTCAAATGGAAGCTCAATGTTGTCACTGATAATAACTGGAACACACAAGCTAGCGATTGCATCAAAAAGGCGACAAGAAGTGGGGGTATCTCCAGCTGGATGCAGGCAAAATTTCGCATTTCGCATACCTTGTATAGATTGCTCACGGCCCACACTATTGGGAAATCCTTCTTCAATGACAAAATGTGGTTCCTTTTCCAGTAGGCTCCACAATTTTTCCCGCACCAGGCCACCCTGCCAATCAAACAATCTACATTATCTTTTGACAACTTCCAAATTCAAAACTTAAACAGAAAAAAAATTCAAGTACCCTATGCCTGTGTCTTGCTCCTTTGAAGTAAAGCAGAGTTTCTCGTGGGTGATCCTCGGAGATGTTTAGTGTGGGAAGCAGATGTGTGTATGGTACAATGACATCTTTCAGTAAGGACACTTGAGTGTGTTGAATCATTCCTGTTGCATCGTCAGTTGAAGCTTTTGAATCTTCCATGTACCATCCTCCAAAGTCAACAACAAGCAGCAATGCTGAACATATCTCTTTACGTACATGCCACAGTGCAACTGGGTCTGCCAAACAGCGCTTGACCATTTTAATTCAGTGCCTGAGAAAGAAAAATGTTCCAAATAAGCTGCTAACTCTTTGCAGACTCGGAAACTTTCCCCACAAAACAAGTCAAGCAACATTATATGGCCATTGCCAGATTATAATTGCACATCACAACAAACTAAATAAAGTATTGTGATAATGGTGGTATAGCTTATAGAAATCCTTTAATTCATACATTAGCAACCACAGGTCTTGTGAAGACACACTAAGAATTTTATTCAAATCAAAGGCTGCTACAGTACCCAAATCATTTCAAAACAGCACAATAAATTCACATGTGACAAACGTGAACTGCGAGCAAATAAATGGATATAATACAAATGGCTGCATCAGAGCAGTCTAAAGTTCTATAAGTTTTACACTTCCATTGAAACTAAGAAAAAGTAAGAGACCACAGGATAAGCCATCTCATGGCAAAAATTGAAGTTAAAACAAACTCAGCTAGCAAAATTCCACAATCATAGGATGTTCAGAACTGTAACATATGACGTACTGTCAAAAACAATATTCTTCTTAAAGGAACTCTATCATCTTCAACAAACATTCACCTCTCTGTCTAATTTTTTTCTGCGAAATTTAGAATCCAATTCTTTATTATTACTGTATATTATGGTGCAACAGAACCAACTGTAACATATCAATACACTTATCATCGTCATGAGATGCAAAAAGCATAAATTCTCACCATGCACCACGATACTACCCACACAATGGACTTGTTATCATCATCATGAAAAGCATAAGGCATATATATTCATATATTCTTTAACATTCTTATCATTATTTTCAGCAAACTTACTCTAAACCAAACAAACTTAGACGTCTCATTCTGTTTCAACTGCCAATGAATTTTAGTCTTTTACAACATTCTTACGTGTTATATTTCCCCCAAGAAATAATAGAAGTAAAATTGCAGAGAAAAGAATCAAATCTTCTTTTTTGTATTTGATGTTTCAATAAAATTAATGGCAATACTAGAACTGTGTAACCTAATGGAACCCTGATTTTTTCCAAAAAAAATTGAGCCTCGATTTAAGAAAAAATGTTGGAGACTTGATGAAGTATTGTGTAAAAAGCAATGTTGTCTGGGGACAAATACACCATTCATGGGATTCATCTAATAAGCATTCTCATCAAATCTCTATCCAATATGGAGCTTTGGTAACCCATAATTGATCCACGAAAATGTTCAAGTTCTGACACAAAACAAAGATGGTGATATATCCAGACTTCTACATTGAACTTTCATCATTTATAGAGGCTGCAAATAAAGATACAGATAACTGAGACTAAAAGCGATTAACACTCGATGTATTGAGAGAGAGTAATATGGAAGATGCCAAAAAATAATGTAAGAGCTTGATACAGTACGCAGTATACAGAGATGGAATCAATGGCATAAGGATCGACAATCTTATATCAATTAAATAATAATTTGAATAACATAAGAAGTCAGGTTATCAGATTAGGAGAATCAGATTAGAGATACAGGAAAGAGGAGACTCAAGATCAGCTTACAGAGCAAACCGAAGGTCAAGTACTGAATCAGTTACTTTGTAATTGAGACAAGGTAAATCTCTTAACAGAGTGATCCTAACAGACCTATGTAAACCTCCTAACAGAATTCTTACTTTATTGTGAGTGCAAAATCCTTTAACAAGGTGAGACCTAATAGTCTCTTAAGCTTTTAACAAGGCAGACATTTCACAGGGTAGATCATATTTTATGATCAAACATTGTAACTTTAACAGGTTAACTTTATTGTTGCAACAGTGAAGATTTGTGGGTTTCATCCCCACCCCACTTTTACCTTCATCTTGAAGTGTTTCTAGGTAACCAAATCATTGTGTTATGTGTCGAACTTTTATGGATGTGATGCATTTCATTAATGTTTCAGCATTACTGTTTTATTGATAAATCTATGTGATGATTTGGATATAAATTAATGGAATTGGTTTTGAAGTCAAAAGTTTAAGATCCTGATTCAAACCCCCCACGTCTCAGTATATTGTTTCTCATATACTTATTCCAATAATTGGTATCAGAGCCGAGTTCTCTTGTTAGGAAGCCTAACAGCTTGAGAGGATCACATCATGGAAATGGAAGTGTATAAGATGGGAAAAATCATTGAGAATCAGATTGATTGAAATCCAGATTGTGTTGCAACAATTAGAGACAGCAAAAGAAGAATTGAGGAAAACCTTAAAGAGAAAAAGAGAGATAGCTATTCAGCTAAATGACACTCAATACACAGAAGTTGACATAGAAGGACTTCTAGATAGTGGAAAGATTGGTAACAATGAAGAAGCAATGACAGAACTGCTAGAGAAGAACAGTAACATGGTGAAAAAAGCAAAAGATCTCAAGACAGAACACGAAATTCAATGAGTTGCACTATGTGAAGCAATCAAACAAAAGAAGAAAGCAATGGAAGATAAGAACATGGCTGAAGAAGACAAAAGGCAAATGGCTAGCAGACTTGAAGAAACATCATTTGAAGTTCAAAAGCTTACAAATAATCAGCTTGATATGATAAATCAATTAGTAATTGCAAAACAGGAAACAAATAGAAAAGATGTGGAGATCACAAATCTAAGGTTACAGAATGGGCAATTGAAAAATGAGTTAAAGCATGAAAAGGAACTTGTAGAGAGGATAAACAAACCAAATGAAGCAATTAAGCATTTTGAAGACATAATGAAGTCACCTAGAGCAAAAGACACCTCTAGACTTGGAGAACAGAGGACAACAAAGGAATGCAAAATCAAAAGGCAAACCTACATGTCATCACTGTGGGAAAATTGGACACACAACCAATATTTGCAGAAGCAAAAGTGGTAAGCAAATCCCTAAACCTAAGTCAAGTGGTAATTGTTTTAATTGCAAGAAAACAGGACATCAAACACATGAATGTAGATCAAAGAACAATGACTCAACCGGAAAGGTATCTAGATTCCAAGGTCATTGCTACAATTGTCAAAAGTATGGACATAGAGCTTATGAGTGCAAACTTAAGAAGAAGTCACACTAGGGACCTAAAAAACAAACTCATACAGCAAAGAAAGGCAACTCCTACAATTGGGATTACAACACATGGTATAATTGTTATTATTGTGGAGAGTATGGACACATTCCAGAGAATTGCATCAAGACGCATTTAAAAGGAAATTACAAGAAATGGCTAAATGGAGAGAGAATTTGTTTCAGTTATCTCAAAGTTGAGCACATCAGTAAGAACTACAAAACTAGGACACCAGCACCGGCACCAGCACCAAGCAATGGAAATGACAAACCAAAAGGAAATAAGACATGGATAGAGATAGTAAGAGCTAGAAGCAGCAGAGTAGAAGACACTGTGATCACCCACCCTGATGGAGCAAGTGATCACATTACATCTCACTAAAGAAAAAAGGTATGTAGGAATTGCATACTCAAAGTTATATTTTACATCAATTCCTAGCATAAAAGTGATGAAAAGTTATATCTGCATAAATAAACATGCATTAAGAACTCTTAAAATTTAGAAAATCAGAAAGTATCGAGCATCAGTGGTACAGCCCATGTTGACCGAGCCATGCAATATAGACTGAGTGATCAAGGAAGATTACATAATGACCGAGTGAAATGGTTATGACTAAGTGAATAACCTTGACCGAACTAAAGTAAAGACCGAGCTAGCTGTCATACACTATCTGAGTACGAAGACATTAATTGCAGACCTAAAATGAATGATCGAAGATATTTATCGAATTTGAACATTCATTTTTATTCACCAAACGATCAGAGAGCTCACGAGAAGATTTAAAGGTGATAGAAGCGATTTCAACGACCAGAGCAGAGAATCTCAGCAAGTTATCAACGAATTTGTAAAGTAAATATTAGTCTCAGTGCAGAGCAAAGTATTCAATGAAGGTATTTTTGAAAGTTTTTGTTCAAAACCCTAGTTCACAATGGTTTTTGGGAGTGAAATGACAAAGGATAGCAGTGCACAAATCATTAGGAATGATCAGAGACCTTCACCAAATTTCAAAAATACAGTTAATATTGAAACCCATGTTGATGATGTTGGAGCGTTGTCATCAATTCCACCCAGAGTCTTGACTGTGCAAGACATCAAATCATGCTATCAATGTAAGATTGGAGAGATTGGAGAATTTGAAATTAGAGCAGCATATGAAATGCTAGGTGTTGATGGAATTCTAAGAGATGAATTCAAGATCGTTGCTGACAAAGGGCTTGCCCATGCCCTAGGATTTCCAAAAGTTTTCAAGAACAAATGGATCAAGATTGTGCTAAGTCGAGTTCATGAAATGAAAGTTTGGTTGGAAGGTGGGCCAATCAAGATCAATAAGGCAATCATTTGAAGGGTAACTGGGTACCCTACATTGAATCAACCGAAGAGCATAAGGAGCGAAACCAAGAATGAAATTGAAAACTTGACCAGGGCGAAGTGGAATGATCGCGTATGTCAATAGACAGCATTGAGGATCCATTAATTGAATTTGTTGTTCGTGTGATCGTGCACAGGTTCTATCAATCGAGCAAATTGAACAGCGTACCTTGCGTAGCAGTTGATTTGGGCTACAAAATTGTGAAAAAAGATCATTCGTACGATCTTATTAAGCTCCAATTGCATCAACTTACAAAGAACCTAGAGGCAGTAAGAAAAGCAAAGAACACCTCTTGTAAGTTTGTTCCCTATTAGTTTGCATATTTTTCTATGTATAAAATTATTTTCCTACCATTGGAAGGATTGGATGGGATACGAATAGGACTGTTGTGGAACAGTTAAAGGACCTAATAGATAGGTTGGGAAAGAATTTTGAGGCAGTACTGGACAACTACTTTGAAGAGTTTAAAGTCAAAGTGAAGAACAAGATGAGGATTCCAAAGTCTATTGTAGACAAATATTATGATGATGTTTCATTGTGGACATAGGTTTTGTGTATGCACAGGCAATATTACCGAGGGTAGCATGGTTAAGGCCAATGCCCTATGAGGTAAATGTTGATGATGTAAAAAAGCAGTTACTGCACTATTGGCAAAAGATGTTGGATGCTAGTGTCAAGCAATTTGGCACATATGAGATTGTTAAGGCCAAGCTAACTGCAGATGCTGACACACCTAAGGCGGAAAAGCAAAGGAAGAGAAAAGTTGTCGAGGCTAGTAAGAAGGAACAAGGAGAAGTGTCAAGACAACCCTCAGAGGCCGAGGTAGGCAAAGTCAAAGAGTTTGTAGTTGTTAAGACGAAGGCCACAAAACAAAGAAAGGTTGTAATAATTGAACCTAAGGTGAAGGCCAACCTTGACAAAAACGTACAAGAAATGGTGACACCACAAAGGCCAAAGGGCAAGGTGATCATCACCAAAAGGAGGTCAGCACAACCTCCTGTCGAGCTATTACCTGGGAGTCCATCTAAGAAAAAGAAGCAGGCAAAAGATCAAGTCAAGCCAAAGAGGAAATTGATCGTTGCACAAGAGGAGGAAGATGAAGAAAAGACCGAGTCTAATGAGACTAGCAAACTACAAGTAGTGAATAGACTCCCTCCAATGACTGTGGATCAGGTATGTAAAATTTTGGTAGAATCTAAAAGCATTATAGGATTCAAAGACATTAAGTATGATTCTTTGGACAATGATGATCAAGCTAAACTTGAAGGCACAATGATTATTATGATGATCAAGTTCAAACACACACCCCTGGAATTGGGCACTAGATTTCCAATGGGATTGTACAATAAAGTGGATGCCAAATGGAAATGGGCATTGTCCACTGAATAGCAAATAAGAGAAACAACATTCACACAAGTTATGCTAGATTTGGATAAGACACATATGTCTATAGCCCTTAATGATTTTGTTAAGAAGTTTATGCCGAGGGACAAGGCACATAAAGTTTTGAAGAATAAAGTTCATGAAATTGAGCAAGACAGTATAAGAGTATGGAAAGAAGCATTTGGAATGCTTACACCATCAGATGAGGAGAGGGAAGGCCAAGATGCTATAGAATTTGAAGATGAATACAAGCAAGAAGTGGCCAAGCTGACAACAGAAATTCAGCAACTTATCATTGAGTATGAACAAAAGGACACTGTCACAATTGAAGATGACACTGACACCCCTCCACCTAATCCTAATATACTGACTGAAGAGAAAATTCAAGGTTTGATGAAAGTGATGGAACTCTAAAAATTTTGCAAAATTTAGGTCCCATTTATGATGTTAAAGAAAAGGGGATAATCATTCATGCCAAAGTCAAAGACATAACAAGAAATGCATACATTGTTGAATATGCATTGATATAATAATTTTATCATTAATATGAATATATTTGATATATGTTTAATTGCTGAAGGCAAAATCTGAAATAGCTTTGATATAAGCTACAGATATGAATATCAGTTAGAGATCTTAAGAAGGCTTCAGATTTGAAGAACTTGAAACAGCAATTAAAGTGTGTGAATCAAGAAAAACCCTGAAGCATCACACTAGCATACAGAACAATATGAATACTCTCAGATCACAGAGGCAAGACACAACAAGTAGCAGCAGCAGCAACAGGAGAGACTCGGATGGAGTCTTCAAATTTCTGCAAAATTTAGGACTCGATTGGTAATCATAAAGAGTAGAATTAACAAAGCATTTACATTGACCAAGTTTTGCAGCAAACATATCATTCTTAGTCAAAGTCTGTCAAAGTGATACTGATACTGCAATCAAGATACAACAGCACATAATATTGAATTGACTTATAAATGTTTGAAGTCTCAAGCCATAGTGATATGTACAAACAAAATATGGTATATTGGTCGAAAAACCATTTATTCAAAGGAGTACAATCTCAAAGTAAGACCAAGTTGGAAACGGTAAATAAGAAATCTCAGATTTCAGCCAATGATGGAAATCAAAGGCTTCAGCGATCAGCACCACAACAGCACTTGAATGGAGTAAAGCTACAATAGTAGATTAAATGAAATATGTTTATCACAGGATAGAACAAAATCATGGGTTTCAGACCTATGTCAATGAAGAGTCACAATAAGCATAAGGAAATCGCTGACTTGGCTGAGTCTCACCCTAGTGTTCCCGCACTGAATACACAATGGATATGATAACAATAATCTTGAAGAGAATATTTTACATTAATGGAGGAAGTGATGAATTGGACTAATTCTGAAAAGTGTCATTACCTATTTTCAGAGCCTTGGTACAGAAGCATTGAGTTTTGTATTGGCCTCCAACAGTGACATTTACGAGATACGGTGTTTGGAGGTAGACATAAGCCCAGGTCCAATAGCAGAAGTTCCTCAGTGAATTAGAGTAATTCTATTGCGCTTGATACTATATATCAAAATTCATTTAAGGAAGACACGAGGATTGCCTTCTGTGTTATACATAAAACTCTTTCCTTCTCACCCGACTTCTCGCAGAAGCAAAAAGCCGATTCTGAAGTGTGAAGGCAGAGAAGAAAACAACAGCTGGAGGAACATGTCTTGCGCAAAAGCATGTTTTCGAATGCACGTAACCGATGAAGAAACATTACAAATATAAAGATTTGTGTTTGATTCGTAAAAGGGAAGGTATTAGATGCACAACAAAATATTTATTAAAAGATTAAAGTCATTAAAAGTTGTAGCTACGACTATGTTAGAGTAGGATTATTTAAATAAAGAGGTGCAATTGGGCAAAATAAAAGTCACAACTTTAAAACAAGATAGGATATAAATATGAGTTTATTATTTCAGATAGATGATTGTAAGAGACATATCCGAACATTCAGACATTCAATAGAAAAGAAGTATTTTATATTTACTGTATGGAGAGATAAGGGCAATAATATGATTTTATAATAAAATTCCATTATTTTATTTTAATAATAAAATAAAATGTCTTTTGTTTACCTTTAATGGCGTGGAGATTTAAACTGCAGGCGAATCGTCCTTCATAATTATATTTTAAAATTCTACATATGATTTTGTTATCAGATAAGTAGACATGGTCAATTAAGCATTTTAAGTTTGACCATCAAAGGTGTTGTGAAATATTTAATTGTTTCCACAGCTGTGTCCAATTTGTCTCAGTAGAGTTAAAATTCAATCTGGACTAATTTAAGATTGCATCATAATTGGTCTGTCGCATCTAGATTATCAAAATTATTGGCAGTACAAATGCATTGAACATTATGAAGTTGTATGTAAAAATTCTCCGAAGTTGACTCTATCACCCGGATAAGCGAAGGCACTTGTCTTTTATTTTAAGTCAGAAAATCTATAATATTCCTCCTCCAAGCATCAAATTCGTTATTTACAAAATTTATACAAAACATTCAATCATCAAGTATTCAGCATCCAGTTTCAGTTTCATTCTTATTGAGTTCAAGGATCTTGCCAGCCGAGGAACTTGCAAAGTTTAAATTCACTATAAGAAAACCCTTGAATTGAGTAGTCAGCGTTCAAGGTGAAGGTTTACCCGCCTGGGTGTAGCGGAGCCCGAAGTGCAGGGGAATCTAAGTGATTTTCGTTCGTTGGCCAAAACTGCTTGAGAAGTCCTATTAGAGAAGTGGCAGGCTCTTGGATTTCCAATCTGCGGTTTTGGGAACCAACAGAAAGACTCAAGAAAATCTCTAAAAACCCAATTTTATTATAGGTAGTTGAATATCCAAAGCTTGAAGTCAAGAAAACTAATGATGTTATAGTCAAACCAGTTATAGAGGCTACAAGTGTCAAGCAACTTGGTAAGGCATTAATTGTATATATGCCACCAATTTGTATGCAAATTTTGAACAAGGAAGTAAATTTTGAGAAAGATTCATGCACTAAAATGATAGAGAACGAAGTCACATAAAAAGAGCAAGAGGCCACTCAAGCTCTTATTCAATTGCCGAGTGCAAAGGTTGCAGAACCAACACAAGTGACACCTATGCAACAGGTGATATCTACACCAATGCAGCAACCAAAAGAGAGATCAAGTGAGAAAGGGAAGCAATTGCAACTATCACTACCAAGTGATATACCCTCCAGATCTCAGGTTGTGACTCATGCAGAGGAGGATGATGAGTCAGTGAATCTTGATGAGGTAATTACATTGCCTACATATGATTTGAATAATCTTACACTAGAGCAAATGCAAGAATTGCAAATCTTGTTGAGTCATAAGGCAAAACAAGAACAGCTGAAAAGAGAGCAAAAGAGAAGACAAGTATTACATACTGTCAAGGATATTTTTACAGATGCATTTGGAATCACAAATGTGACTAATCAGCATACAATTTTGGACCAGCTAGTGTATGTAGTTGATAGAGTTTAGACAGATGATATAGAGACAAATGAGAAGCTATTACAATCGTCTAAAAGGAGAATGGAGCATAGGGTATTACAGAAAGTCTCACATGAACTTGTACAAAGACAAGCCGAGCTTTCTACATCTATTACACAATTGGAAACAATTTTGAAGACCATAAATCCTTTATATTTGAAATTGTGTGATATAAATTTCTTTACATCGGATACTACAAGCTCATTAGAGCTATTGTATGTAGGCATGAAAGCTAATGTTCTCACATTGGGCAAGAACGCAAGTTCAAGCTTATACTCTTACATTGAACCGACATTCAATCAAAAGAACTTAGCCGAGCTCACAACTAAAGATGCAGAGATTATGCATAAGTTGGTATTGATTCAACTTCAATTACTGCCACATTTAGAGATAATTCAGAAGGTAATCTTTGCTAGAGATATTTTGAAGAAAGCGACATTTTTCAAACGTTGCAGGATTTATTCACCTAGCTACCGAGCTAGAGATTCAATTTCAGATTTTGGAACAAGTACAGGAAAGATGGAATATTGGCTATGCCAATATTGTGGCACGTCATCAACAATTCTTTGAGAAGTATCAACTAACACCAAAAGCCCCAAGTTCCATTAGTGACAAATACAAGGGAGAATGATGAGAAAGAATAAAAGGGGGGATGAAATAATGAGAAAGGGTGAGATAAGAACTAACGGGGGAGATATGATACAACAACAGATATCATAGATCAGAGATATCAGATTGAACAGAACCAGATTTTGGTCTCAAGGGGAGAATACAATTTTGAACAAAATGATTTCATGACAGTCTTTTTGTCACTAATGTCAAAGGGGGAGATTGTTGATCTCTAAGCCTATGTTGTTGATTAGTGTCCAAACACTTAGTCATTTGCAAGTCATTTACTAGGGAAGATTACAAGGTTATCACAGCGACCGAGTTATCTAGTAAAGGCCGAGCATACAATACTTATACCGAGCAAGATAGTGATTGTCAAGCACTCAGTAGAGACCGAGCAGATATGGGAGCCGAGCAAAAGTATGAGCCAAGCAATATAATGAAAACCGAGCATATTGAAAAGTAATCAAGAGTCGAGCAAACAAGCATATAGAAGCCGAGTAACAGCATGAAGATTTATGCATGACCAAGTGTCAGAGCATTCAAGTGCCAAGTAGGTTAGTTTTGATATGAGAGTTTGTAATGGCACAAACTCATATGTAAACCGTTTTGGCCAACATTTCTATGACATTTAATATTTGTAGAGCCAGATAAGATATTGATTATGTGTCATTACAGAATGTAATGATCCCAAGGTGTACAATTCAACCAATCAGAAAAAGGGATGTAAATAGCAAAAGATGATGAGGTTTAAGCCGTCGATCAAGATCGAGAACCTTCACATGAAGTATATTTAAGGAGGATTCTTACCCTAGAATCAATGTGTGTTGAAATGCGTAAGAATATATGCGCATGTGAAGGAGTGAAGGCAAAGTTCAAGAGCATATCAAGCAGAGAGCAATCAAAGTAGTGAAGGACTGAATAGAGTTATTAGATTAGGAGAATCAGATCAAAGATACAGGAAAGAGGAGACCCAAGATCAGCTTGCAGAGCAAACCGAGGGTTAGGTACTAAATCAGTTATTTTGTAATTGAGATAAGGTAAATCTCTTAACAGAGTAGTCTTAACAGACCTATGTAAACCACCTAACAGATTCCTTACTTTATTGTGAGTGCAAAATCCTTTAACAAGGTGAGACCTAATAGTCTCTTAAGCTTTTAACAGGGCAAACATTTCACAAGGTAGATCATATTTTATGATCAAACATTGTAACCTTAACAGGTTAACTTTATTATTACAAAAGTGAAGATTTGTGGGTTTCATCCCCACCCCAGTTTAACCAAATCATTGTGTTATGTGTTGAACTTTTGAGGATGTGATGTATTTCATTAATGTTTCAGCATTACAGTTTTATTGATAAATCTATGTGATGATTTGGATATGTATTGATGGAATTGGTTTTGAAGTCAAAGGTTTAAGATCCTGATTCACCCCCCCTCTCAATATCTTGTTTCCCATATACTTATCCAACAGTGTCCTTCCATTTACAGAAGTGTGTGACCTGTTCTGTTAAACATATTCTTATCTTAAAATAATCTCTTTCATTTTAAAAGTTTATTATATCAAACTTTGAAAGATTGCCGATGACATCTTTGATATCCCTGCATATATCCTTTTTCCGCGGACTTCATACACTTGCATTTTTTTCTTCATATAATCGCATGTGGGTCATATCCTTGTTATCGCCGAATGACGTTGGCTGCTTGACAGTAATTCCCGTCTCCTCCTATTTTGTAGTCACTATATTGAAGGATGCCGACGACTGACGTGTTTTCAAAAACATACAAACTGGCCTGAAATGAGAAATACAAATCGAACTATGGCATACATCATCATGTCTATGTTTATACTCAAGAACTTGACACTGCTGGAGATTCCTGTTTCGTGCATTTACAATGATAAATCTTGTTCCATTCATCTGCGTTAATGAAGAGAAATTTCTAGACAACACTGCTGGGAATATAGTGACATGACACCATAGATAATATGACATGGCAGCATGAATCATTCTTGTGTGGTTGCTGACTGAAGACTTTCAATAACATATGTTTGACGTTGCTGGATATACTTCCATTCATTATATTCCAATCGAGCTTGCTAGTCATTCTTCCACGCGGATTTCAAGAGATTGATACCCACAATAGGGTCTTCAAACGTTAGTCGCTGGAGATGACTCACACAATTTGTATATACACAGAAGCAAGTATGACTATAGTTGACTCTCCAAAATAACAGTGTCAGTCTTTGTTTATCAAGTATATACTTCCCATCAGTGTGTGCATGCCATCGGTCTTTGCCATTCCAGATGTTTCCATGCGTTCATTGGTCTTCCTATAAACCACAACATGTATGTTTCCTAATACAAACTGTTGTTTATTTACAGGATGTATATATACAGTTATCTTGCGACTCGAGACCATCTTCAATACATACACTTATGTCTTGTTGGAGATGATATATAGTTTAATTGTATTTTTCCGCTTATTGTGTCCAGACTACAGATTTGACTGGGTACCCATGGTTTGACTGTAGATTTTCAAACAATAGCTGCACATAGCCACTTTCTTTCCTTCTTCCACATAATAGACTCCAATTAAAGCTTCCATAACATCTGTTAATGACTTGCCTACTCCATTGATTCATCATCACTGTCTTCAAGATGAGTGCTCTTATGTTTCACCAATTCTTTTAGTGAGCTGGGCTCCACATCATTAAGCAAATCTGTATTAAGCTTCATTTGTATCCTCATCAAAGACTGGAAGCACACCAGGAGCAGCCCATCTAGATAGAGTAAAGCAATCAGCCTGAATATAGACTGCTGCCACATGTATATTATTGCAGTAAGTCACTATCATTGCTAGTGCTGTTGACCATATAGCTATCAATTTTGATTTGTAATTATAGATCAGTGAGTCTCATGTTTGCTTGGATCATGCTCTTCATATTTTCAAGTCTTTCCAATGGTATCATCCTGTTTATCAAGAATTATTCCAGCAATTTCCAGATTTTTTCAAGTCAAATCTAAGTTTGAGTCTCCCTCTTCATCATCAATTACATCTGTAACTAGTTCTTTTCCGTTGTTATCACTGACAGGGACTTTTCCTGTAGCCCCATCTGCAGCATTCTCTGAAACCGATTGTGCCTTCTTTGCTAGAGAAACACTCTAATTCAAGGGGTCAGCTTCATCTTATGCAATAATGGAGCCTCTAACGTAAGAGCTCCATCACGTATGTTGGTTTTTGTGTCTTTGCACCCAATCGGCTACTTGGCAATCAAATTGGTTGAGGCTATCCACTTCTCTATGCTGGTTTTTGTGCCTTTGCACCCAATTGACTAGTTGGCAATTCAATTGGTTGAGGCTTCATATCTCCCACTTGACCTACCACTTGACGGGGTAGTCTTAGTGTTTAGATGTTGATTCCACATTCTCTTGGATATTGATTCCATATCCTCTTGGATGTTGATTGAGTCACCTTGGGATGTGGAATGCTGCAATGTGTCAGTCTTGCTCCAACTCTTGCATTGATAAGAGATCATGATCATGGGTTATTGTCCAGTTTCCATCATTGAGGAAACTCTATCCTTGTTGGCGACCATATTACACAATACAGTTAAGTCTTCTGCATGTGTTGCTATGCTTTGTGCATTGGTGTTACCTACCCTGAGTGTCTTTGTGTTTTGTCATGACATCTTAAGTGCATAGTACACATACGGTTAAGTCTTCTGCATGTGTTGCTATGCTTTGTGCATTGGTGTTACCTACCCTGAGTGTCTTTGTGTTCTGTCATGACATCTCAACTGCATAGTAACGTAATGCAGCTTGTTGATGTTGCACTTACATTGCCACAAAAGCCGTTAGTCCAATTTTGACAGCTAATGTCTTGGGTGAAAGAATTGGTGCATTATAAAGTTCATTGGGCTTTTCATGGCACTTTAATGCCATTCTGTAAGAAGATGACACAGTTTTTATGCTATTATAAAAGATTGAAAAGGATGTAATTCCATTTTGTTAGAAAGGCAATGGCCGTAAGCTTCTTGCAGTGTGCATTTGTTATTAGCCTTAGGGTTACATTCCTGGTTTATTATTGAGAGCAACCACCAGAGCTTCAAGATGGAGTGCAAATATCTTGGGGTCATATCTTTGATATACGTTTCCAATGTATTGTGCTTGTCAATAACCAACTGCTCTAGGGGTTTTTTAAGTAGAAGTGAGGGAACAAGATCTAATGGAAGGTTGTCGCTCCAAAATTTCAACTAAAAGGGGTCTTATCTCCATTCTTGCACATTATCTCCAAAATGTTGTCCAACTATGACATTTTCACTCTTTCTACTAGATCGATTCTCTAGTATGAAGGTTCAACCTATAAGTATGAAGGCGGGACAAGAATTGCAGGCCCTAGCACTTGAAGGGTGTAGGCTCAGCTTTATCTCCTCGTCCAATCAGATCCAGTTAATGTGAATGAGGACCTAAGGAGCAATATAAGGCTCTTCTATACCTATTATAAATCTGATGGTAAAGTTTTAGCCAATTTGCATGTCTGTCACTTTTGAAGGCTTCTAGGAATTGGAAGATTAAACCATTCAGATTTCTTATGTTCCTTCCATACACAAATCAAAGCACCGACAAAGGAATTGTTATGGCATATGCTTCCCTCTCTAGCAGGAATCAAAGGGGAAGATCAATCAATGAAGACGAGGCTTGGGTAGAGGAGGTAGTTGACACAAGACATGCCTCACCAAGTGGCAATGCGAAATGAAGATTGGTGTAATGTTTAACACATCTAGTTTGATACTATGTTTTTTACTGTTCTGTGTATATGTTAACTGTAGTTTTGATGTCTACATGAGTGTGTTGTCTAGGGTTTCAAGAGGTTTGCGGCTAATGTAATTTTTAACAATCTGATGTATTATCTTTTATTAGCAGGTGTCTTCTTTTTGGAGGAATTTTTGATAGCTACTACTAAGTGAAAAAGTATGTTCTATAACTGTTTTTATATCAAGGATGGGGGTGCTATAGAAACTCCATTATAGTATTTGAGAAATTTTTTTAAAAAAACAATTAATGAGTACATGAAAGAGATTGGAATTAATAATTTCTTGTCTACTTTGTGATGTGAAACTTCCTAAGCTACTAAAGTCATAAGACTTGGTCGTGCTCACTCGAAGATTATGTTTTCCTTCTCTGTCTCTATCTAGAGAAATTCACTAGGGCAATACAATGGTCCCAAATCTTTAGCATTCTTGTACTTGTAATGTAATTTATATGCTATAAATTATATAATAAGCCCTTCATATATGTTGAGCCTAGTGAAAAATAATTCACATGCAATAACATTGTAGACAAAGATCATTTATAAGGGCTATAATTATCTCATAACCTAAAGTTCTGTGTAATGCCTTTTGTTTGTATTGTTCTGTTAAGGGAGCTATGGAATTAGTCCTCAAAGGCTAATGTAAGGCTTATCCGTTCCTTACCCAGAAGTTCTTATCAGAGCATATTAGATCAATTATGGGCCTGTTGAATGCACTTCTTCTGTTTTTGTTATCTTTTCATACTGTTACCAATAGATAGAAGAACTTGTCAATACTCTACAAGAAAGTTCAAAATTTGCTTGGAGTTAAAGTAGGTCACAAGATAACATGCACATAAGTTCCCATTCCGGTGTTCCAAGAAAATGCAAAGGAAAAGCCAGAATTTTTGGGCATAGGCTTATTAATTATTGGCCATGGTCAAAGTAGCAGCTTCAGCTCAGCTCTCACTACAACCTCGTATAACTCAAAAGATGGGAAGATTAATATCCTAATTCAGATCACTAATCTTGGTCTTTCTGAATTTAGTTTGATGCGCTTGTAGATTCTATATTCTGTCTAACTCTAAAATTTGGACTTTGAGCTTTTACTATAATTTCTGGCATCTGGGTTCTTAAACTGAAAATATGACATATAGAGATGCGAGTTATCAATATTTATATTAGCATTTTGTAAAGTTTCAAAGCTTGGCACCATGAACACAGTAGTTTTTTATTAGTCATTTCAACTTGTTTGTAATTGTTCAGTTGTCCAGTTGTTTATGTACTTGCAAGTAAGTGAAGTTTATGTAGCTTAATTATATTCATGTACTTATTTGTGCATCTGTCTTGATCTTTAAGACTGTTTTGACACCAAACGTTCTATTAGTTACTGATTCGTATGCCTCTATACCTGTCAAACCCCTGTAGTTTTTTATTAGTCATTTCAACTTGTTTGTAATTGTTCAGTTGTCCAGTTGTTTATGTACTTGCAAGTAAGGAAAGTTTATGTAGCTTAATTATATTCATGTACTTATTCGTGCATCCGTCTTGATCTTTAAGACTGTTTTGACACCAAACGTTCTATTAGTTACTGATTCGTATGCCTATACCTGTCAAACCCCTGTTCCTTCTGACAATATTACTCCACATTTCACATTCCTATTGTTGTGCAGGTCAATAATTACATCGAAAAGATCTGGATGGAGATGACAGACCAAAAGAAGCTTAAGCATAAAGTCTGCACATCAAGGTGAGAAGAGCAGCAAACATTAGCAGGGCATGACATGCATCAGGAATCTGATATTCAGAATCTATATTTAAGAATTATGTGTAACCTCTCATGCACATTTGAAGAATAGAATGGCGGCCTGGCCTAGCCTTGAGATGGAACAAGATCACTAAACAAGACAACTCTGGCGAACTTCTCCAGGTATTTACTCATTTCATGAAGTTATTTGCGATGGCAATTTGACTATTTTGCATCCTCTTGCCTTTTTGATGCAAACCAATTTAAACCTTAAGTTGTTGCCAAATAGCTTCAGCTTGTGGTAGATGTAGTTTTGTGAGTAGCTATGGTCAGTACTCATGCAAGGAATGCAAAGCACGTATAGTGGAAACAGATTAGAATTGTTTTAGAGCCAGCACATATATTCCTCAGGATGTAGATTAATTAACAAAATTCAATAATGAGTTTACTTCCAAGCCTGGCCATCAGGTTGAAACCCAATGGTACAAAGTTTAAACTTTGTAACATATAAGAACACAAATTTCCTTTACAGCTTCCGTAAAGGAGCCTTATCCTTCACTAACTGATGCCTAGCTGAGTACGGCCTAAAAGGATGTTCAATGACAAAATCTTAGGAGTGCATATTGTGACCCAATCATTTTCAAGTGACAATCTAACCAATACAAGTTGTCTCGCAAAACATAAACATAAAGTTTTGAAATTTAAGTGAAATGCAAATTGAGTACGTTGAAAAAAGTTCTATAGACCAAGTAAGATTAAAGCATTGAAAAAGAAAGAATCTATGAACATTAAAAAAACTCGTCAAGATTCAAGGAAACAAATAAGAAGCATAACAGTCGAGAGTGTTACTATTTTCCATAAGTGTTTCCTAACATTAGGGAAGTTTGCAAAGATGCGTACCAGTGAGAACAAAGACATGATCCCGGCCATTGGATGCTTTCCATGCAGGTGACGATTTGATGAGATCCACAACTTTTCGCTGTCTTAAATAATCTGCATTTTGTTGGGATTTATGTCGAAACTTGGCCTTACCCCTGTCCAGCTGCATCTCCGCACTCAGTGTAGCAAAGAACGGGACAAAGACGATATCCGCCTCCTCAGGCTTCCCCACCCGTTGCGCCAACCCATTTGAAGGGCTCAACAAGTCTGCCAGAAGCCAATATTCTGCGCTATATTGTTTTATCAAAGGGTTGTTTGGGTATGGCGGGTATTCCATCTTTGCATACCTTTTTATCATCTCCTTTTCGTGATCACCATTCCTCGAATCTGGTTTCGACCAGTAATCCTCCAGCAGCCCGTAGTTCATTTCTCTCTCCAGATCTGCAATGTATACTCTCAGTTTGTTTGGGAAGCCCTCGACCGGCCCACGTTGTAATTGTAATTGTAATTGTGGCTTTGGGACAAGACACATAGATGATGAGGAGAGATATACAACATAGGCAACAAAAGCGAGGGTCCCTATTGAACAAGAGACAAAGAGGAAGGGAGCCCTCGGTGCCATTAGGTCTGTCCTCCTCTGAATAATCTCATCCAGCAATCTTATCTTTACGTCGCCAAACGTGCATTAAAACACCCTCGTATTCTACTTCAAGGTCAGCTCAGAGCTTCGAACAAGACGTCTTAAATACCCAATGGCTTCTGCAGATGCTCTGCCAGTGTTGTTCTTAAGATCTCCGGTCTCTGTTCACATCAACTAAGAAAATGCAGTAGAAGGAAAAACCCCAACTAAGGAAAATACGCTAGGGAAAGATCCCGGACACTTTTCAGTGATCATTTAATATTCATATTTCTATTTTGATTTAATATTTCTATTATAATTTGATATTCAATTTTTTTCCAATATTTATCTAATAATTGTGACTTTAAAGTTGTTATCAATCTAAAATAAGAATATTATTTCATTCATTTGGTGAGTTTGTATATAAATTTAAAATTTTGACATAAAATTCTTTTAACAAACTATTTATTTGAGTTCTTATTGGTTACGAAAAAAATGCAAGGAGAAAAAATAATTAAGAGTAATGAGATTTCCACAATCCATCATAATTTCATTTTTTATTTCCAGATTAGATTGTGTATAAGTTTTTTCATCAACATTTTGAATCACACTATGTGGTCCATCATATGGATGTTGCAAGAGAGCCAAAGTTTCTTCTTTGGCTCTCTTGCACCATCATGGTGATGGATCACATAGTGTTATTTGAAATGTTGATGAAAAAACTTGAAGATGATCTAATCCAAAAAATAGAAACATAAGAAAAGCAAAAATAATTTTCAAATTTGAAATTGCAAAGAAATTTAAAATATCAATATCATCAAGGTTGGGAAAGGATTGGCAGGTAAAAATGTTAAAACTGGTGTTAATTTTGTAGATGACTACAATGAGGAGGATGAGGGCATGGACCCGGAGAAGGATTTCATTGTCAAAAAGGAGGTTACAAGCAATGGCCCAGTTTGTAGAAAGGTGGATAGCCCAGCCAAGAAGAGAAGAGGCAATGACATGGACGTTGATCAAGATTCTGGCAAGGGTTAGGATCCCTCCCTTCACACCCAAGAAGAGTAAAATGAGGAATATGGCCTGGATAAAACCATTTGTATTATTGGATCCAAGGGCAGAAAAAATGGTCTGGAGAAACTTTGAAACTCGGCTAAAATGGAAATTGTCAAAGAAACTATACAACCTAAGGTTTTGGAGGGTAATGATGGTAGAATTCATCTAGATGAGCTCATTGATCCGACCATGGTGATTCTCAATGACAATGCTAGGGAAGTGGAGATGAATCTCCTCAATAATGTTAGGAATAACATGGTGGACAACTTTCGATCAATCAAGTGGATTTTTCACGAGATTGAGGAGATAAAAAAGTAGGTTGCAGGGTCTGGAAAGGAAGGATAGTAGGATTACCAAGGTGGAAAAATGGATGGACAGAATTAAGAGCTTTCTCCACAACACTGCTAACCAGAGCTTCCATATTATATAAGCTTTAAATGATAATATCAAACAACTGCACACTATGATGGAGGTTAGCACAGGGGTCAAAGATGACATGGGAAATGAGGACAACAAGGATAGAAAAGATGAAATCCACCCCCAAGATGAGGGCCCTGGCAATAGCACTAGATCGAGTATCAATAAGAGGGATAGGGAAGATTCTCCTAATGACATTCAGTTGATTAGTGATGCGACTATGGATATGTTGGAGCTCAAGGCTATTGAGCTGGTCAAGAATATGGCTCCTTGACTAGATCGCCTGAATTTTTAGGTTTTCCTTTGGTTTCTAGTTTGCTAGGCTTGCCTCCTCTTTTAGAGGTTGTGTTTTCTTTTGTCATGCTCTCTTGGCCTTTTATGGCCTATTGTTTCTTTGTTGTCTATTTCATGTTCTGGACTTAATGTCGGTATCTTTTGTTAACTGATGAGTTTCATGCACCCATTAATACCTGTTTTACTTAATCAAAAACAATTGGCAATCTTTTACTATAGATGTCATTAAATTCATGTCAAAGGTGTTGCAACAATTTGTTTGTTCTTCTTTTTTGTCTCTGTTATCTTGAAACTTTGTCTATACAAAAGTGAGTTCGCCAATTTCTTGTCTAAAAGCCATGGAGAGGTCTCCCTAGATTTCTCTCCATCATGTTCTATTTTTGAAGAAGCAACTGAGGGCATGAGCTCGCAATCATGTTTTAATTTAATGGGGAGGTTGAGGATTATTTGATCCACTCCAATCACACAAATTGGTTCTGCAAGGGACCCAAAACAAAGAAAGTCTTAATTTTTTAGAGCTCTTTAGAAAATTGGAAGGAAAATTTAGAGTTTCTTTTTTATGATCTACATATGTTAGTTGTTGTATTCATTTGAAGATTGTTATTTGGTTTTAAAGAAGAAGATGGGCTAAGGCTTCATTAGAATAGTGGGTTGGAAAAGTTGTCTTAGTGTGCATTGTCTTTTCTTTCCAATTTTTATCTCTTTTATTCTACATCAAGGTTTTGGAGTTCAACTTTTTTTGCATTTTGGATGGACTTGGAGGGTTGCTTAACCTTGGAGCCTTCAATGCATTTTAAGGTATTTTAAATCTTGTTGTCAACCCAATAAGTGCAAATGCATTATTTTCTTAAAACTTATAACACTTATGATTTTCTTGTGCTTTTTGTAGCATTTTGGGTTAGCAAAATCAACTCGATGTTTGATTATAATTTATAAAGATTTTTCCCCAAAAAAAAAATCTAGATTGGAATTATTTCAACTTTTCCTACTAAATCAAGGGTTTGGTTGTTTTTGTTTGTCAGCTGAAGCTCTGCAACAATTTTACATCATTTTTATTAAAATTTTGAAGACTGGTTTTTTTTTCAATTAATATTAGAGTAAGACTCAATCTTCCTATATGTTGGTGGTACCCCATAACCAAGAGACACCATCTTTTATTATGGTATAATTATTATTATATACAATATAATATAATTATAATTATGTTATTATTATATAATAGAATATAAAATATTAGGGGGGAAATGGATGTGCATAAGATGTGTAAATATAAGGCCTTCACTTTGACACTAATTCATTCAATACAAGAGAAAGAGGGACTTCCAAACATAACTCTCAATATGAGTCAGGTTAGATTAGAAAAATCCAAATGGATAAAGGGATGTTAATTACATCAAGTAAGCAAGAAAGAAAGTCATCTTTCATGAAATGTAAATTTGAATAAGGATGTAAAATGTAAATGTGAAATTGAGCTAATTGATTTAATGAGAAGTGTGAGATCTAAATACTAAATGTATACAATCAGCCTAATTAAGATATGCAAATAGGTTTAGACTTTAAAATGGAATGAATGATAAAGTATTCACATTGAAATGTGTAGAGGAATGTGTCTTTTTGCTCTAAAAATCAGCAAATTTGAACTCGTGAAATCACTTCTAACTATAGATTCATAATCACAACAGAAAACTCAAAAAAGATTATTTTTATTAGGGCCTTAGGAAGATATTGACCTATTGCTATATGTTTTGGATGCTTTACGATGAAGTCACTATGTTCTTGGAACATAGTAGCATAGTCGACCCAACTTCTTCAAAGATGTTTTGATGAGTGATTTTCAAATCTAGACTCACAATTTGGCTATCCTAGTGCTACACACAAAAAAAATGGATGAGGGTTTGCCTTGGTTAAGCCCTACATTGAGGAATCAACCTTGAAATTAATATGTAAATATGTAAAGAAAAACAAGACAAATGTAAGGATTCACCTTTCTTATTGAAATCCTTGTCAATAAGGATTTGCAATGCTTGTGTATTGTAAATGTTAAACTTATAATAAAGGATGTAGGAAATCTCCAAAAAATCAACGGATCTACCCATACCACATCATGGATCCATGGATTTAAATGTGAATCAATGAAGAATATGATGAATGCTTCAATGTAGATCTCCTCCCTTGATGGCTGACAAAATACTAGATCTTGGAGAGGAAATGCTCACAAAGGATCCTTGAATTTTGAATGCTTGATGAATGCTTGAAATGCCTTAGAAAATTTGCTAGCTTGAGTTCTTGGTATTACTTCTTGATGTTTTGTGATGTGAAAATGAGGTTCCTAGGCTTCCTTTAATACTATTATTAGGGCTTGAAAGCAAAGCAAGCTGACAAGGTCACCTGATTATTAAAATTAACTCCACAAGAAAAAATTGGCTTTAGGACTCAAAATTGTTGGGGAGCATGTTGACCTGGATCAATCTAGTCCAAAATAGGTTGACCCCTATTCCTCCCAAGTTGACCTATTCTTTTGAGTATATTTATTTCTAGACTATTTCAACAAAATTGGCTTTAGGACTCAAAATTGTTGGGGAGCATGTTGACCTGGGTCAATCTAGTCCAAAATAGGTTGACCTCTATTCCTCCCAAGTTGACCTATTCTTCTGAGTATATTTATTTCTAGACTATTTCAACAAAGAGAGCTCAGAAGGGTCTCAAAACTGTGGTGACAAAATTGAAAAAGAGGAAATCGAATGGGAGAAAGAGTCGATTGAGCACAAGTTCATCCATGGTCCATAAGGTCACTAAAGGATGGGTTCAAAAAGGTTTTAAATAATGGGTGCTTCATGTACCATCTTAAATTGGAATCACCTATTTAATGCGAGATCGTCAATCTCCTCTTCTCTTTCATCTTTTCTTCCCTTTTATGTCCTTCCCCCTAGGTGGAATTGGGGTAAAACCTAATAAATTCTCTTTAAAGCTCCTATTTTCATAGTGTTGAGCTTAAGGTAGGATCTATTTCCCCTAGGTCCCTCCTTTTCATGCATTCATCCACTTGGAATTTTCTCCTTGCGCCAAAGTAGAATTTCCTCATAATCTGGACTTGATTTTGAGATTCTAGGACTTGTTTTGGAGTCCCAAGACAGCCCCAAGGGTTTCTTCTCCTAATCATCAAGGGAGAATTTTGCCCCTAATGGGCTAACTAGGGGTGAATTTTGCCCCCGATGAGGCCCTATTTTGGGTTCTTTCTTCAAATCCCATGTTTTGGGATGTTCGGGTGTTAATTCCTAGGTTGGAAGGCCTATGGGAGTTATTCAATTTTGAGCTCTATATAAACCCTTCCATTTCCTTCATTTCTCAATACACAATCATAACAAGTAATTATATCCATAAATTCAAGCTCTCATGTTCTCTTGCATTCAAGTTCAAGCATTCAAGCATTCCATTAGAGATCGAGGATTCAAGTGCTTTAAGAAAATGAAGAAGTTTCTCTTTAATGATCTTCTTCAATCCATTCAAGATCCTTTGTTTCATCTTCTACATCCATTCATCTTCATCTTCTTGATCCAAATCTGTTGGTGAAGTCAACCACATTGCATTCAGTTCAAGAGATCCAACTTTGTAAGGTGTATTTGTACATTTACTTTGCCTGTTATTTCAATTTAAGGTTAATTCCTAAAATGGGGTTTGATTAAGGAAAACCCCCCATCAACAACAAAAAAATCCTCTTTTATTCCATGTTGTGGATCTCAAATTGACAAGATTGCAAATTAGAGTATTGTTTTCATCATTTAGCAAAACTACAAAATCATCACTAGCATTAGACACTCTCCATTAGGGTCAAATTTCACCCTCAAAGCTGAATTTTGCCCCTAACAGATCATCAAAATATTTATGGGTTTTGTTAGTTGCATAGTTTTACACTTGGGTCTAATGATTTCCCCTCCTTTTAACCACTACAATAAGTAGAAAATATATTTTATAGCTATGCTTATTTTCCTTCTTTGTCCTTTCAATACGTCTACTTAGATCTATTTCTTTACACACACACACATAGAGAACACCTAAGGAATTGGATCTCTTTTTCCCTATTCTTCCTAGATCTAGTTTGCATTAGTGTTTCTTGTTCATTTGGCCAACACTAATCTTTCTAGACCTATTCCTTTTTGTTCCTCCCTTTATATGTATACGTACTCATAGCTTATATGATGTACTTAGGGTTATACTCTTGATTCACATTTCCTACTACACATTTATTGGTGAATCTGTCTGTGTCAACTCTTTCTTTTGTGGTATTAGATTCTATTTTATATTGTAATGTGTGTTCACCTTTATTTGTGAACCCAACTATCGATATTTCCTCTTTTGCTTGTAGAGTTAGATCTTTAAATTTTGGGGTGTTAGATGCTCTCTACATCCTTTACATTATCATAGCTTTGAGTTCATATCATAAGGTCATACTCTTTGTGTCTTCTTGCCTTGTTTGGTGTATGAGCTTCACTACCTTCAGTCCTTGTACTTATAGAATTCTTGTTAGGAGAAGTCATGTACTTGTGGCTCTCTTTGATCCTAATTCCTCTTCTCCTCGCCTTAGAAACTAAGGTGATCCTATTTTTATCATGATCCTAATCCTTCTATGAAGCATGACTCTTCCCAATCATCTCATGATGAGGATGAGGCTTTACAAGTTTGTCATGAATAAGTTGATAATATTGCTACTGAGATTGATAAAATGTATGATTAGATCTTACAATAAAATTGCAATAATGAGACTATTTCTTCTTTTTATGCTCTTAAAAAAGTGATATATAATGATGAGCATGGTGTTAATCTGATACTTGGTCTTACTCATCTTATCCATACTCATGTTAAGCCTTTGACTCAAGTTGTCGCTAACGCATGAAAGGCTCCTCCTATTTCTACTCTTGACCTTGTTGTGCCTATTTCTATTCCCATGTCTAGTATTTCCACTTATGTTCCTCCTATTATGACTACTTTTATTCAGATGCCTCATCCTCTTAGTAGTCTTCTTTTTCCCTTTTTGCCTCTTACTGTTATGCATGCTTCATTGTCAACTTCCCAACCTTCTATAATAGTGTTCCTATCACTTATCTTAATCCTCCTACTGTGGTTCCTAGTATTCCACCTATAGTTTATTTCTTTCCAATTAACTCATTCACCCTTCATAGTGTGTCGAATGTACATGTTTCATCTGTTCCATCTAATGATCCTACTATCCTTAGTCTTGCTTAGATGGTGTCATCTTCATAGTAATAACTTGTTTCTTTCACTCAATCTAAGTTTAATATTCCTACATGTGATATGTGTAGTCATTTGTCTTTTGACATTATCTATATTACTTCTCCTTTACAAGATGATATGCCTCGCCTTGACACTCATAATGGTAAAGGTGATCATGTGACACATCTTATGACTTTCCAAGTTCTATGTAGTGACTATGGTCATGATCGTAGGATTTTAGCTAAGTTATTTTCTTGCACTTTCCATGACAAAGATTTGCAATGGTATTTCTCTTTATCACCTTGTTCTATCAATTCTTTTCATAAACTTGCTAATGCTTTCATACAATAGTTTCATAATAATATTGGTCCTTTTGTTTCTTTGATTGATTTGATGCATTGTAAACAAGGTCCTAAAGAGAAAGTGATTGAATTTATTGGTATATTAAAGCAATTGCATTCTCATATTTCTTATCATGTACTTTACATTTATATTAAATATATATTTATTGTGAATTTACAAAAAGATATTAGAGGTAAGATTCAACTTACTGAGTTTACCTCTTTTTGACAACTTTGTGCAGGGCTTCCATCATCATCAATTACAAGTGAGTTAGTCTAAGAGCACCACTCCAATGAATCTTGTACCTATTTGATAAGAGTGATACCAAAAACCTAACAAGTATGACAAGATCAATAAAGCAACGAATATAATAGATAATCAAGTAGTTGTTGCATCTCAGAGTGCCACTACTTCTTCCTTTGTATATCTAATAAATTGAAAGTTTACTCCTCTTTCTAAGGTATTTACTTTCTCTTATGAATAGGTTAGTTAGTGCTAATATTATTACACTTCCTCCTATTAAACCACTTTTTCCTTCTACAACATCAAGTCTACACTTTAATCCTCAAGTTTTTGTCAATTCCATCACCAGCCTGGACATGATACCGAGGCCTATTATTATTTGAAACATAAGATTCATGATTTGATTGATGCCAATGATTTATCTATTGAGGGTCAAGATATACATGGCACCTCCTAATCAAAATATTCAAATCTGCACTAATCCTTTACCCTATCACACCAATACTATTGTTCAACATCCTTCTACCTTTGCTCCTCCTAAAGTGAAAGTTGCCTATAATACCTTACAAGGAGAAAATGATAATATTGTTAATACTATGGAACGTGTATTGCTACCTCCACCTCCACCTAAGAAAGACATTCCTTCTACATCTAATGATCAACCTAAATCTATACTGAATTATAAGTGTACTGGAGTCATTACTATCTCATTCACTGATACTAATAAGTTTAAGGCTCTAGATGGTCCTCTCTATATTGCTACTCAGATTATAAGTTTCCTTCATTTGGGTATCTTGTTGATCCTACTTCTATGGTTGATGTCATTACTGAGGAACATCTTTATAATAAGAGGAAACATCATGACTTTTATGACTCAATTGATACTTGGATTCAAACTTGAAATAATTTATTGTATCCCTGCATGTTTCCATATCTTTTCTTGTTAAGCTCTATGGTAAAGTGGTAAATAGTACCTTTATTTTCATTCCTACTTGTGATCAATTTGAAGTGAAACTTGGTTTACCTTGGTTGAATGTCATGCAAGATATTGCTTCTCCTATTCATAAATGTATTAACTTTCCTTATGATGGTGAGATTAAGACAATCAACCATAGTCTTTATCATCCTTTTAGACATCGACATTGTTCTACTCTTGATTTTTTTTGGCCTTATCTTCCTATTATTCATCCTACTCATCTATATTTTATGTTCTGTTCATATCAATAATATAAATGTTGAAAGATTGCCAAGTCAAGTATGGATCATGGTCTTTTCTCTTCAAATTCAACACCTATAACTTATGATTCTTCTATTTCTAATTATAAGAGGTCTCTTTAATCTCTTGATCTTCCTAGTGTGGTTCCTTCTACTAGTATGGAGTCTCCTCCTAGTATGTTTCTTCCTAGTATGGATCCCCCTTCTGCAGCTCAACCTTCTATTGTTCCTCCTCAAGTGTCATCTAAAGGTAAGGAACCTATGGTTTTTGATCCTCCTTCGTCTTGTCAATAAATTTCTAATAAAACTAAGCATAATAGACATGCTCAAGAACATTAAAAGAACCATCAAGCTCATACTAAAACTTGTATAAATGCTTCTCACTAGCCTATGCTTATTGAGGAGGTTAATGATATGCATATTCTTAATTTTTTCTATTGCTATAAATTTAGATGAAGAAGATACTTTAGATGATGATGAGCATGAAATTATTGATATTGATGTTGATTTACCTAAAATGCTTTCTATATGCTTACATCCACTTTTGAGACTAGTGACTCTCTTGAGAGTCCTTCTTTGGAGTTGGCTATTGTTCTTATTATGTTGGACATAGCTCCTCTTGCAAGTTATCCACCTTCTCTTAATGCTATTGATTGATATAGGGGAAGAGGGAAGCATGCTTGAAGTGAGTGCTCTATCATAGTAGCTCTTTTTCTGTTTTCATGTTGCCATGTCTTTCCCCGATTTCTTGTTTTCTAAATTTATGTTTAGATTTCTTTGAGTGACCCTTGTTGCTCTATTGGTGCAAGGTGATAAAGAAATTTGTGCACTGTAAAATTATTTTATTTGTATATTAATTCTTCTATATGTTTCTCTATGCTATGTTATACATGTTTTATTGTTCATATTTGTGTCCTTGTGTTGTTTTCTTGGACTTGTGACATGGTAGCACCAATTCTTTTTGGTGTCAATGACGGTGGTCCAAAAAGCCTCTTCTTCATAGCTCTTACATGTATTTCTTCATTTTTTTGTAGTTCTACTTCCTTTGGGGGATGATAAAATTTCATACATGATATAATACTTATATATTATCATATCATCATAATGGCCCCAGAGTTAGTAGATCCCTTTGTGCTCTTACATTTTATGCTTTCATTTCCCTTGATTTCTCTTCTGTCGGGGCATCTCATAGTGGAAACATCTTTCAAAGCTTGTATGTATAATCCATTAAAGTTATTGTTGATGATAATTTGGCTAAGTTAGATAGTGTAATGTTGTCATTTGTGGCAACATATATTCAACATAAAGTGAGCAAGATGTGAGGATACTATTTTGGTAGATAAACTTAGAAAATTGTCCAAGTGTCATTCAATTTTCCTACTAGAAGATGTATAGATTTGATTGGCGAGCTTCATTGAGAGAAGATCAACACGTGTGCACAAGTACACAGAGGTAGTATAGTATGTCAGGATGATGTATGAATTAGTGTAGTACTGTACAGGTATGTACGAACAAAGATATTTTAGTTTCATAGTGACCGTGTTGAGCCAACATAACATGGTAAAAGATATGAAATGAAATATTTTTTATTAAGGAATTTTTTTTTTATCAAAATAATTATTTAAATAATTAGGGACAACACCCTATATGTTAACTCTAAGTGAGCAAGAGTTAATTTTGTGATTTGACAAGCATGTAAAGAAATGAAGGCCGATAGATTAAAGAAATAAGGTATAAAGGAAAAGTTGTGAGTGCGAAGTTAAGTGTGGATTTTGTAATAAGTATGCTATATGTTTGAGATGCAAATTATCATGTAAGATTAGAGCAGTAAAAATTTATGATCAAGTTTTTGTTAAGGAAAGATCAAATATTGAAGATATCAACAACAGTGAAAAGGTTTTTTTTTGTATCTATCTCTTATATTGAATAATTTCATTATATATTGCATGTTTGGGTAGTGGGCTTATGTTGTATTAACAACTCCTAATAGCATTGAGGCTTATAACAAGGCCTAGACCTCTAACAAGGACCAAGACACTATATAGATGTAATAGAATCCTAACAAGGTCAATATCTTTCACAAGATACTTTTGATTAGTCAATCATTTTGTGGGTATCATCCTCACTAGGGTTTCTCCTTGGCTAGGGTTTCCATAGTTAAAAAAATATGGTGTTCAAAGGTGCATTACTTTATGGTTGTGTTTATTGTTCAACATAATTAGTTTAGTTTCATATGCAAGTTATAAGTTTGTTAAATATATCCAATTTTGGGCAAAAGTGAAATACCGATTAACCCACTCTTCCCAGTATTTCCTATTTCTAAAAATTGGTATCAGAGCATAGTTACTCAGAGAAGGTTTAACAACTTGAGTAAGATCCCTATGGATATGGAACAATTATAGAAAAATATAGAAGAAACTTGAGTGAATTGATATTCTTACTGAAGAAAGAGATACTCTGAAAGATAAGTATGAAGATTTATAATACTAAATTGGGAAGTTGAAAGATAAGATAGTTTATCTTAAGTCCAGGAAAGAGCCCAAAGATCAGATCAAGGATAGCGATGAAGTATCAAGAATGAAGAAATAAAATAAGATCTTGAAGCATGAAATGAAGATAATAAATCTAAAGTTGAGCTTGAAGGATGATAATAGGAAGATTGTGTCAGATTTGAAATTTGATCATGCAAATTTGAGATCTAACCTTACCAGAGTGACATATGAGCTTGAAACTACTAAGTTGCAGTATGTAGAACTTGCTAAGTACAATAAAATTGTGAAAGGAGAACTAACTTAGTCTAAGCTACATCTTGAAAAGTTGTATTCAACAATGAAAAGCTTGATGAACAGATCTTTATATAGAGACCTTATGATAAGATAGGTCTTGAATATCTCAAAGAAAAGTCAACTAAGAAGTCAAAAGCCAAAAAAGAACTAGATCTTGTGATTCAACAACTTGAACATAAGGAAGATAATCAGAACAAGAGCTTGTATGTTTGTATGTGTATATATGTATGTTTGTTGGCTTGCTTGTATTCACACACATAAACTTCGCATTAGTCTTGGTATGTGTGCATGTGTATTTCTGACCTTTTCTTCACACACACACATATGCACATTTAGCTGCATATACATTCATATATGTATACACGTCTATACTTAATTGCATATGCATACATATATAATATCATATGCATTCACATTCTTTTTGGTATATATGTATATGTATATTTGTTTAAATATATACATAGATTCCTATCTATTTATAGTTAGACGTATATATAAGCATATATACAAACACACTCTTTTCCATACTTTTATCCCTCTTCTTGTATCCTTGTTTTTCTCATTTCTTCCTTTTTTAGTTTTCTTATCATTTTTGGTTTTTATTATTTTGTTATTACTTTTGCTATTTTCATTTTTTTTGGGCATTTTCTTGTTCTCTCTTTTCTTTCACTATTCTCCTCCACCTTAGCACACACCTCATAGTCATAGGGTAGGTGGGTGTTTATATATATATATATATATATATATATATATGTATGTATGTATGTATGTATGTATGTATGTATGTATGTATGTATATGTATATGTATGTATGTATACATATACATATATGTATATATATACACACACATATATATATACCTATGTGTATGTATATATACATATATACCCATATATATACATGTATATATTTATATACATATCTATACATGTATATATATATATACATCTATACATGTATAGATGTATATATATATACATGCATAGATATGTATATACATATATATGTGTATACATGTACACACACACACACACACACACACACACACACACACACACACACACACACACACACATATTCCTCTTTATTTTTTTTGGTTCCATTATTTTTGTGGATTTATTTCCAATTCCTTTTGCTCTTTATTTTTATTTTCTTCCCCCCTCCCCCCTTTATACACGCACACACACATTTATATATCTATTTTTATTCTCATTTTTATTCTTATTCTTATTTTATTTTAATTTCTATTTCATTTCAATTTTTAAGTCTTCTTCTTATATTGTTTCTTTATTTATATTTAATTTTTCTTGTTTCGTTATCTCCCCACCCCCCTACCTCTTTTTATCTTTCTTTTTTATTTCTACTCCTTTTATCATTCTTATCCTTTTAATTATTAATTAATTAATCAATTGATTGATTGATTGATTAATTAATTAACTAATCTATTGACTAATTGATTAATTAATTAACTAATCAATTAATCAATCAATTAATTGATTGATTAATTAACTAATCAATTAATCAATCAATTGATTGATTGATTAATTAACTAATCTATTAATCAATTGATTAATTGATTAATTAATTAACTAATGAATTAATCAATTCATTAATGGATTAATTAATTATTTAATTATTTGTTCAACTTAATAACTATTTTAATAATTACAATATATATTATCTATTTAAATAATTAACAATATGCCTATTCATTCGTCAATTTATTTATTAATCAATCTACTATTTTTTTGTTTAAATTTTTTAAAATTTCTTAATAATTTAAAAAAATTATTTTCAATTTCCAAGTTTTATTTCTTTTTTAATTGGGGTCTTTGGGTTGTTGATTGCGGTCTTCTCTTTGTGCCTTTCTTATCTCCACTCTTGGTCTTTTATGTTTTGACTTTTTGTTTTAGGGGTTTCCTTTGATTGGTTGTTGTCCTCATTTTGTGTGCAGTCTTCCTCCTCTCCCCTCCCCCTTTTTTATTAGGAGTTTGGTCTACTATCTATCTCCTTTCTCCTTCTCTTCTCTTGCATGCATCCTGATGATGGATCACAAAGTGTGATCTGAAACATTGATGTTAAAAATTGTTCACACAATCAAATCCAAAAATCAAATCACAACACTGATGGATTGTGGAAATCTAATAGCTCTAAAAGAGTGAGTCAAATCATCTGAAGATGTACCTAAGCAAATTGAGCAAGTTAATCAACCTGAGCAAGTTGATGTATCTAAGAAACTCGAGTAAGATGGATCACCTAAAGAAGTGAGGAATTAATTACAAGGTAGATGTTATGCATGCAATAAATTTGGTCACATGAAAAGGAGCTATATAGGTAAGTCATTTAAACCCCTTTCTAGTTATTTTTATAATTGTCATGGTTTTGGTCATAGAGCAATTAATTATACGAAGCTTAAATTTGATAATAATGCTAATAGTAGAATGTTTAGAGGTACTAACCTTGTAGGAAATAGATCTATTGGAGGAACCAATGTTATAATAAATGGCATTATGCACTGTAAGTGCAACAACTATTGACACATTTCTAGAGATTACAAAGCACATATTGGTTAGTAAGGACCTAGATATGGAAATAATGTTATAATTTGTCAAATTTGTAACAACATGGGACATGCAACAAGATGTTGTAGGATGAAAAATATGAGGATGCCTAACAACATGAGGAATAACATGAAAATAAATCCTAGAAGGAATATGAACAATAGAAGGAATGAGAATAACAATAATAATCAAAGAGAAAACATGAAAGATCTTGTAGGAAATCTTAATGAATCAGTTGTCAAAGCTAAAGATCCAATGATACTATACGAAAACACTACCTCATAGGAAAATTGAGCTCTACTAGGGTTTGTACGGCCTTCATCTAAATCCTTGTTGGTTTCCACTATTTTTCATACCACATTTACTATGGGAATACTTTCATTTATAATGAGTTTAGCCTTCTCTAGCCTAGCAGTTGATGTTGGTGCTGGAGTTGCTACTGCTACTGGAGGTAATGGCTCCACCAACCAAATGGCCATGCAAGTTTGTTCCATGAGGTAATTCCTCTCCTGATATTATTTTGAATGCCAAGGAGTTTAATAGTGCATGCACCTAGTTAGAACAACAAACCCTTATTGGGTATCGTACTCCTTTTGAAAGCACACTCTAGGAATAGTTTTCCAAGGTTTGGACACCTCAAGGTGTTCATCTTGAAGGCATTCAAATCCTTACAAAAGGCTTTTTTATTTTTTGCTTTGGCAATGCAGGCCAAGCTAAACATGTTTTTGTGTGAGGCCCCTAGATTGTAAAGTCCTCCCTTCTGGTTTTTCAGTGTTGGTCATGAGATTTTGTTGTTTTCGATGATCAAAAATTTAAGGTACCTATTTGGGTGGAGCTCCCTAGGTTTTCCATTTCTTGCTAGTCTTTTTTACCTACTATTTTGCAAACTGTTAGCAAGGTTGTTTGCCTTGAACCAAACAAGTTTTTCAACGCTCATCCCCAACATAGGGTTTGTGTTGAGATTGACCTATCTAGGGACCTCAAAGATATTGTAGACATATAGATAGGTGGTACCACCTTTACTCATAAGGTACTTAACCTTAACCTTTCGAATACCTACTACTGGTGTCAGTCAGCTGAGCATAAGATTAGGGATTGTCCCTTGTTGGACCATAATCGTCCCTCTACTTTAAAAACTAAGCCTGCTCCGATGGCGACGAAATATGAATGGACTATGGTGGTAAAAAGGAAAAGGTTCGACTATGGTTAAGGCAAGCTCTATGCTTGTGGATCATGGTAAATCTAGCTCAAGCCAGATTCCCCTTGAATCCCTAGTTCCATTACTCCCTATGCCTCCTGCTTCAAACCCTGGAGGCCAGGGGATAGTGGGTGTTCATACCCCAGATCCGTGTCCTCTTTGGATTTGAGCATCACAAGTGGCGTCGATGATTGCCTAGCAAAAGCTATGCCAATCTTGTAGCCCAGATGGCTGCAACGAGTTTCTTGACAATGAGGAGAAGCTTTGAAGGGTCATTGTTATTGATGACCCCTCTTTTGAGCCGCCCTCCTTTTTGCACAATAGTTTCTCCTCTCTTGGGGATGAGGATGACATACAAGTTGGGTTACCATGAATTGCATGTCATGGAATGTGTGGGGGCTGACAGACCTCCCTAGAAAATATTATGTGCATGATACCAAACGTCAGTTTGATCTTGATGTGCTTTACCTCCAAGAAGTTAAAAATTTTGGGTTTCTTCTTACCTCAGCCTATCATGTTATTTGGACGGATAGTGTCATTTTTGCTTCTTAGCATGAAGTTGGTTGAGGTGGTGTTGTTACTCTTCTCTCCCCTCGTTTAATATCCTTTGTTTTTTTGCATGGTTCTGACCCTTTGAACAGGGTGGCTTGGATTTTGCTGTATTTTTAGAATCATTCTTTTGGAATTGTTAACATTTATGCTCCCAATGACGTTGTTGAGTGTTCACACCTATGGCGTTGGTTGGCAGATCATTTTCCACCTATGACATGGGTTTTCTATGGAGAGTTTAATATGGTTGAGCTAGCCTCTGACAAGGATGGCCTTCTGCCCTTTAGATGGGTAGCTGGTGAATGAGAGGCTTGGTTTTACATGTAGAACAAATTAGGTCTTTTTTATCATAATGTTACATGTTGCCATTTTGATGGGATTTGGCACACTTGGTCCAATTTTTAAGCTGGATTTGATAGATTTTTTTAAAGACGTGATAGGGCTATGATTTCTACACAGTTATTTTTCTCTTTTTCTCAAAAACATTCTTTGCATATCATTCCTTGGCTTGATGTGACATTGTTAGACCACTCGCCCATCCTCTTTTCCATCACCTGGTAGATAGCTCAGCCTCGCCCAAATAAAACCTAGTTTTACCTCAACACTTCTTTGTTGTCCCATCCGCCAACTTTTTCTCATATCCTACATATCTAGAATCTTGAGCCTCGACCCTACAATCACCTTGGTTGGATTAAATGGTGGAATGATGCTATCCTTCATACTGCAAGATTTCTTTGCATTTACGATAGACAACTAGCTATGTACTGCAAGTGATCTTATGAGACCACTACTCTCAATCTACATACAACCTCTGAGGCTCTTGCCATGAATCTATTTGATATAGATCTCTAGGTTTGGCTCACCAACCTTCACCATGAAAAGTAGGTTGCAGATAGTTATGTTGCTAGGGGAACTTAGATCAAAGCCCATCTCCATTGGTTGGAGGACAATGATCAAGCTTCCAAGGAATTTTTTAGTGCTTTGAGGGCTCATCATTCTTCTATGGGTATTAAGCACATCTGTTAAGATCAGCAGGTCTTTACTGACTTGTCTTATATTCTCCAAGCTTTTGTGTGTCATTATGAGCAGGTTTTTACGGCTCAAGGGCCCTCTATTGCGTGCGATCAAGCGTTGCAGGCATGCCTTGTTGTTACTCCTAATAGGCTTGCTCTAGAGCAGTATGCCTTTTGTGAACAAAAGCTTACTCTTGCAGACTTAAAGGAAGATATCTTATCCATGGTTGATGACAAAGCCCCTAAACGTGATTGCTTCCCTTGTGAATTCTACAAGATGCTTTGGGATGATATTAGCCCTGATTTGCTTCAAGTTTATCTTGAAGCTTACAATTCTAATTTGTTAGGCAACATTATCAACAAAGGGAATATTAAATTCATACCTAAAGCTGGAGATCCTGAAGAGATTTTCAATTGGAGGCCCATCACCTTGTTGAATGTCTCATATAAGATCATTGCCAAAGCCCTCTCTTTTAAAATTTGGCATTTGCTTCCTCAGATTGTTTGACCTGAACAAAATGGCTTCATCAAGTCTCGCTATATCTTGGACAACATCATTGTTGTTTGGGAAGGAATGGAATGGGGCAAGAAATCCAAATAGTAGGCCCTTTTCCTAAAGATTTATTTTGCCAAAACATATGACCGTATTGAATGGCCCTTTATTCTTGCTATGCTTCAAGCTCTGGGTTTTGGCCTAGTTTTTTGTCAATCGGTGCAGATGTTATTTGGGGATGCTTCTACTTGCATCACCATTAATGGTCACTAGTCTGAAGCTTTTGAGCTCTTCATATCTATCTGTCAAGGTTGTCCTCTTGCACCTTCTCTCTATGTTTTGGTAGCTGAGGGCTTTGGTTATCTGCTAGCCAATGCCATCTCTTAAGGGCTAGTGTGTGGCATTTCTTTACTAGATTCGACCACCCAGCTAGTTAATGACCATTTTGCTAATGATTCTCTCCTCATTTTGATTGAGGATGAGGAGAATATTTCCAATGCTTTGCAATGTTTAGATACTTTTTGTCTTGCTTTAGGGTAAGCTATACAATGGCACAAAACCCTTTGCTAGTGATAATATTTTCTACTAGACACTCATTGGTTGCAGTAGTATGGCTGGAAATGGGTCCAACATGGTGAAATTTTTTAATTCTTGGGCATTCCCTTTTCTTTTCAAGCTTCTCCTCTGGAGTTTTGGAATGTTGTGCTTGCTCGAATTGAGAAGAAGTTGGAATATTGGATCACTAAGCCCCTTTCACTTGTAGGGAAGTTCCAAATATGCTCCAAAGTGCTTGATACTACTCATGTATATTATTCCTCTTGTTGGGCTCCCTCCAAAGCCTTGTACCTTAAGCTTGAATGTCTTCTCAGGGTCTTTCTTTGGGCCTCTGATGCTATGCACCATAGCTTTCATAGAGTGGCCTGAAAATTTTGTTGTTTATCCAAGGATTTTGGTGGTCTTGGCTTGTTTTCCACTCGCAAACAAGGGATAGCCCTCTGTGCCAAATGGGTCATATAGACTCTCACTAGAGATAAGGCCTAAAAAAATTTGTTACATCACTACATTTCTTTAGGCTTTTCGATTAACCATCCAACCTAGAAACGGATTAGTTTTCAAACCCTTCTAGGGACTTCTGAACCTATTCAGATTTAGGGCACTTTTGTTGCTAAGAACATTAGGAAATCCTAGGAAGCCATTAAATCTTGGCTTCGTTAGGCTGGTAATAGATTTAGAGATGGTCTCTCAATGAATCAACAAAACATTTGGTGATCGCCCTTGTTTGCCACTCAAGTGGTGCCTTTAGCCAAGATTCAAGGAGCTAGTGCTTTGCATTTATCTTGTAGGGGTATTAAAATACCCAAAGATTTATTTTCTAGGGTTACCATAAACCTTCACTCATGGGAGGACTTATAGGTGCAGTATAGGCTTATCTGTCTAGATCAACAGACAATTGATCTTCTAGTTTCTGCGATTCCTCCCAATTTGTTACACAAGCTTGGAATTCACTCATCTTGCCCTTGGTGGAAATATTGGAAGTGGAACCCTACTAATCCAATGACTAGTTACAAACCCAAGTTGGGGTATTGGTTGGTAGTGCCCCATCTTCTGATGGTTGATACCCTTAATCATCGTTGGCATCTGCATTCTTCACATAAGACTTGAAGTCTTAGATTTGCCACTATCTAGCATGCTATCACTGAGCCAAAGATTGCTCATTTCACCTGGTGTCTCCTCTTCAAAGGCTTTCCTTTGGGTCCTTGGCTTTGATATCTGGGGGTTCCTGATCCTAGATACCCTTTTTGTGGCCAAACTGGAAGCTTTCTGCATATTTTTTGGTTTTCTAAAAGAGCTCAGAATCATTGGCTCTAGATTTTTGATTTCTTTAGGCCTTTTCATTTAAAGGCCTTCACTTGGCATATGGTAGTTCTAGGTGATGCTCCCAAACTTTCTTTTAGATATGCCTATATTTAGCATGCTTTCAGAATGGAGATATTGTTCACAATCTGGAAAGATCACAATGTTGTTTTATTCTCTCACAGCTTTTTTGATCCTTATGTTGCAATATACTCTAAAGCACATATATGTAATAATTTCATGATGCAGATCCAAGTACAAACTGACAAAGTCACACTAAAAGTGGCTCACCTGCAAGAGCTACTTGCTCACTGGGGAAATACCCTTGTATGGTTGCTTGAGTACCTTCGAATGCTTTATTTGGTGAGCGTACTCCTCATTGTAGTCCCTATAGAGGTCAGATCACTTCTGATCATCATTCATAGACCCCTAGGTTGTAGCCTCGTTGCCACTCTCCCAATGGTGGCTTTGGTGGCTTTCACCACTCAACTTCACCTCCTCAGAGGTTAGGCTCAGGTTGGTCCTCGATGGCTCCCCCTGCTGTCACTGATGCGAGTTGGCTAGCTACTCACCATGACCCAAAGTGGGCATTCCCCCAACTGGATTTAGCCATTTCTCCTCCCAAGGCTATGGAAGATAAAGATAAAGACATAGATGTTGTTGTCACTGATGGTTGGACTCCCCCTGAGCCAAGCACTAACCCCAAGGATTTTTGAGGTTCTAAAGACAAAGACCCTCCTTCAGCTAGCACTACTCTTGCAGCCTAAAGTTTTATATTTTTGTTTATAGATTTTTTTAATGAATAGTTGATCTTTGGCGTTAGGCCATTTGAACTTGCGGGGCAATCCTGTATCCCTCGATCCTTTTTTGTGAATAGGTATCTTTAAATTTTTAAATTAATGGAAAAGGTCTATTCATAACAAAAAAGAAGCTAAAGATTCATCAAGTTCACAAGTTGTAGGGGAGAATTAGACACCAGATAACATATTGAAGTTAGTGATAGTTGGTAACCAATCATTATCTATTTGAGAAACTTATTCTATATGCAAAACATTAGGAATTTAGGATTAGGAACTTAGGAGAAGTCTAGAGACTAGTGTACTTAGTATGAGGTAGATAAATATGTAATGCAGCTATATTTAATTGCTCATAAGATTTGGAGTTCACATGTGAGTGCACAAAGAAAAAGAACTTAAATGGTAAAATGAATCAACTTTTTGTTGATTGTGTACTTATGTAATTAATGCATAAATGAATTGGATATGATTTAAAGGGTAAAATCAAATTTTTATGTACCATTTGATCTTGTGAGTAGTTAAGGAGTAAATTGAGACCAAATTGAAGGCTTTAAAGGTAAAATTGAAGAGCATTCATCAACAAAACCTATTTCTATGATAATTAAGTTATTTTATGAATTTGTGAAATTATGTTCAAAGTTTACAGTAAAGATGGATAAGCCTATGATTCATAATGTTGAAGATATTCCTAGACCTAAGTTGAACTTAAATACAATTCAACCCTTGGAAGATGACCCCTTGAATGCATTTTCACAAACCCCTAGCAATGTTCTTTATTTAGAGGATACCAGTAGTTACACCAGATGCAAAATTGAAATAGTAGGAGATGAAAACATTTCAAAGGAATTTGACATTATCTACAAGCAAGACATGACTTTGAAGGAAGGTTGTGAATATTGAGAACAAAATGAGCTAGTAAAGTTTAAATTTTACTATGAATTTAAGAATTAGTAATGGACCAAAACTATTTTGAGTAGTAATCATGATCATAAACTTTGAATGGGAGAAAATTTTGTAGAAATATCAACCAATTTGATATGTGAAGTTATTGGTTTAAGCAATGAGGGATCTATTTTCTTAAATCAAAAGAATTTAAAGAAGGTTGTGCTTGAAAACACCTAGTCAACCTATAGTAGAAGAGGAATTGTAATCAATAAGATTAAGCAAGATGATGTGAGATATGTGAGCAAAATTATTTAAACCAAGATATGTTCAAGCTCTAGGGAAGATGACATGGCAACATGTTTTGTACATACAACATAAAAACTTTGTGTTAAAAGATCCAAAGTGAATCTTTGTGAAATGTGTAGAGCACAGTTAATTAAGAACTTTGTGAGGATTTAGAAAGTGAGAAATAGCCAATTCAGGTTTCAATCCTTAATCACCCACATGTTTTTTCACCTATTGAAAGATTCTCATTCATGCCCATTTCTAATTTGACTAGCAGTAATAAGTGTACAATGGAAAAGATAACCAATCTACACAAGAGACACCCAATTGATAAGATTCACTATAATGTAGACCTAATTGGGAAAACATTTCAGAATGAAATGAAGCAAAGGTTTAGGATCTCACCATCTGTTGTGAGCAAGTACAAGGAAGATATTTGTTTTATGATTGACACAGACTTCACATATATTGAATTAGTTGAAACAAAAGTGTTATATGTAGACCCTTTAAGATATGAGGTAAAAGAGGATGAAATTGATCGATATGTAAAAAAAATCTTGAAAGCAGACAAAGATGAAGAATTTGACAAAATTAGATCCTATGATGAAATCATGCACATGACTTATCAAGCCAAAATTGAAAAATTAGTTAAAAGAAAAGTTGATAATCTGATAAAGAAGAGTATGGAGGAACCTTAGATGACTTTTCAAGAGGTAAACGTAGTAAGATAGACAATGTCTTGCATGAAGAAAATTGGACAAGAAGACATAAGATTTATACCACCATTAGTGATAGAAGGATTGTCACCATCAACCCCAGCATTAGTAGAAGGAGTGATAGTAGCAGTGTCATCTTTGCAAACTCCTATAGCACCATATGCAGCAATTGCACAAGTGCAACCATAGATTACACCAATTATTCCATCTTTTCAGTCTAAGGAAGAAGAAGGAAGAGGAGGAGAAGGAGGAGGAGAAGAAGAAGAAGTAATGGTAGTAGAGGTGAAAAGAAAGTTTGCAAGGTTGGTAGAAGTAAAAAAAAGAACCTACAGAGGCTCCAAGACATAAGATAATGAAAGAAATGACAATTAGACCTAGTAAGAGACCTAAAGTGTTGATGATTTTTGAAGGGAAGAAGAAACTGAGAGCATAGTTTGACATCCCTACACAAAATAGGAAGAGAAAGAAAAGAGAAAAGAAGTTAGTGCATGCAAAGGAAGGAAATCATGGAGGCCAAAGGCAGATACAATGAATAGCACAAACTTTAAGAAGTTTAAGATTGTGAATGTTTTGATAAGACACCTGATACTAAGTGGCAAGAAATTTTTAGATATACAAAATCATATTCTAAAAGTCTTATATGAGAGACTTATTAATAGGAAGAAGATGTTGATCTCTAAGCCTATGTTGTTGATTAGTGTCCAAACACTTATTCTTTTACTGGGCAAGATTGCAAGGTCATCATTGTAATCGAGTTATCTAGTAAAGGTCGAGCATGCAAAGCTTATACCAAGCAGGAGAGTGATTATCGAGTATTCAATAATGACTGAGTAGGTGTATGCATTGAGAAATATAGTTGTGATTGAGCATGTTGACAAGTCATTGATTGTAGAGCACATAGGTAAATAGAAGATGAGTGACAACATGAAGAAGTATACATGACCGAGTGTCAGAGCATTCAAGTGTTGAGCAATTCAGTTTTGACATATAAGTTTGTAATGGCACAAACACATATATAAACCATTTTGGCTAACTTTTATATGACATTTGATATTTGTAGAGCCAAATAAGAAGATGATCAAACATCATTTTAGAAGGTCATAACCCCAAGGTGTACAATTCAACCAATCAAGAAATAAGATAGAAATGAAAAAAGATGATGAAGTGTACACCATTGATCAAGATCTAGAACCTTCATAGAACATCTATTTAAGGAGGATTCTAACCCTAGAATTGTAATGTTGAATGAGAGATAAGGAGGGAATCATATACCTTATGCAAAGTATGAAGGAAGGAATGATTGAGTATATGTGCATGTGAAGACTAAGTTTGAAAGCATGTTAGATAGAGAGCAATCAGAGCAATGAAGGACTGGATAGAATTATCACATTAGGAGATCATATTAGAGTTATAACAAAGAGGAGACCAAGATTAGCTTACAAATAAAATTGAGGTCAAGTACTGAATCAATTATTGTTAATTAAGACAAGGTAAATCTCCTAACAAAGTGGTTTTATCATACCTATGTAAACCTCCTAATAGATTCCTTACTTCATTATGAGAGTAAAATCCTTTAACATGATCATACCTAATAGTCTCTTAAGATTTTAACAGGGCAAACCCCTCACAGGGTAGATCATATCTTATGATCAAACATTGTAACCCTAACAAGTTATCTTTATTGTTGCAATAGTGAAGATTTGTGGGTTTCATCCCCACCCCAGTTTTACCTTCACCTTGAAATGTTTCTGGGTAACCAAATCATTGTGTTATGTGTTGAAATATTTATGGATGTGATGTATTTCATTTATATTTTAGTATTACAGTGTTAATGGTAGATCTATTATATGAGATGATTTAGATGTGGATTTATGAAATTGGTTTTGAAGTCAAAAGTTTAAGATCCTAATTAAACACACCCCCCCCCCCCCCCCCCTCTTAGTATCTTTTTTCCCATATACACATTCCAATAGAAGAGAGTAGTAGAAGAAGATTAGAAAATGAGAGAAAATGTGTTTGGAAATTTATGCAAGCTAGATAGTGAAGAGAACCTGGAGAGTTTATTGAGATGTCTTGAACCCTATCTAAGGAACAAGCCAAGTGCTATTTTAATCATGGGAGGAAACTATGAGGAGGTTAATAAAGAAACAAAGCTAGCAATTGTTAAAATAATGACAAAACTTAAGAAAATTAGTCATCAAAAAATAACAACAACAACATCAATCCCTATGTAATTTGAAATAGTACCATCTACAATAGATACATAAATGAAAGATATGCCACAAGTAACAGTTGGCACAGATTCTATGCAAGTGGATAATACCATCATAATAGCAGACAAAATTGGAGATCTATTTAAAGACTATGGTCCTAACATTGTTGACAATTTGGTATAATACCCAAGCTCTGATAAAGAAGAATGAAGGGGAAGAAGAAAATTAGAAAGAAGAAGAGAAAAAGAATGAAGAGATAGAAAAGAAAATAGAAGAAGAAAGAAGGAAGATGGAAGAAGAAAAGAAGAAGGAATTAGAAGATAGAAATAAGAGAGAAGAAGGAGAAACAAAGGAGGAGGAAGAGAGAAAGAAGAAAGAAGAAAAGAAGATAGAAGAAGAAAAGAAGGGGGAGAAAGAAGAGGAAGAAAAGAAGAAAAAGAAGGAAGAATAAGAAAAGAAAAAGAAAATAGAAGAAGGAAAATCCAACAAGCAAATGAAGGCTAGTGAACCTAGTTCTTCTAGGTCACCACTTGAATCTACATTGGTAGTTTTGTCAAGAAATAAGTGAGATGATGATGATGATATCATTGCTAAGCAAGATTACTGGGAGAAAAAAGGGTGAAGAGTCTTCAAAGCTCACTGATAGAAGTTATAGAGAAATTATAGAGTAAGAAGAAAGAAGAATGAAGAAAAAAAGGAGTTGGAAGATAGAAAGAAGAGAGAAGAAGAAGAAAGGAAGAAGAAAAGGCCAACAAGTTAATGAAGGCAAGTTTACCTAGTTCTTCTAGGTCACCACTTGAATCTACATTGGTAGTTTTGTCAAGAAATAAGTGAGATGATGATGATCAAGTTGAATTGATATCATTGGTGAGCAATATTATTGAGAAAAACAAAAGGGTGAAGTGTCTTCAAAGCTCATTGATAGAAGTGATAGAGAAATTATAGAGGAAAAAGAAGGAAGCTAGAAAAAGAAAAGAAGGAGTTTGAAGATATAAAGAAGAGAGAAGAAGAAGAAGAAGATGGAAAAGCCAACAAGTAAATGAAGGTAAGTGAACCTAGTTCTTCTAGGTCACCACTTGAATCTACATTGGTAGTTTTTTCAGGAAATAAGTGATATGATGATGATCAAGTTGAATTGATATCATCTCTAAGCAAGATTATTAAGAAAAACAAAAGGATGAAGAATCTTCAAAGCTCGCTGATAGAAGTGAGTAAGAAACTATTGAGCATTATCTTAGAGAAAGTGACTAAATTTCAACCCCAGGATAGAGAAAATGAAGTGATCCAGGCTTTCGACGCTAAATTTACACATTTATCAGAAGTGGCAACCATAAAGGCACAAACTTTGCATTATGCATAAATGTTCAAAAAAATTTGTGAGAATATCAGAGGAGATTTGAAAAATCTTGATGAGAAGATCAAGGAATTGAGGAAATGTTCAACAAAAGGAAAAAAAAAATGTGTACAGTAAATGTGCCATATCACACACACTTATCAAGGATATTTCAAATGAACTAAATATTAAATTGGAAGAGTTAAAGGCATTTGTAAATGAATTGTAGAATCCTACAGTGCAAATTGTTGACTTGGAAAGCAAAATCAACAAGATACATGATGAAATTGGGCTTTTAGAGCTACAAAAGGAAAGGAGATTGAAAAGATTTTCATAGTTAAGGGAGCACCTTAATCTAAAAATTGATCTTGTACAAAGATGGTTAGACAAATGTCTATCAGCCAAGGCATCCTATGAAAATTTTTCTTACACTAACTTTGAGGCAGTAGAGATTGCTTCATATGAAATATGTGTAGTACTCAACATTTCATATGTAGTAAAGGACAAATGGGATATGGAGTTTTCCATTTTGAAGAAAAACTTTACTGATTGTGTCTTGTGGGTATCCAATCATCCATCATGAAGATAAAAGCATCAGTACAATTTTGACTTGTAGATAGTTTTTTAAACCTTTGTCATTGATGTCAAATGGGGGAGGGATTTAAGGAAAATTTTATGTATGTATATACATGTAAGGGGGAGTAGTGTAGAAACAAGAAATCATAATAGAGAAAAGGGTTATAATAAAAGGGGGAAATATATTGTAACTAGGAGATATAAGGAAAGGATGGTATAAATAATGATGATCTAAATTTTTTGAAAATTTTGTAATTGCCATGTAGCTGATGTTACAAGTTTTGAAGTTTTAGTTTTGGGACTTAGCCAATTTTCACATATGTTGACATCAATGCCAAAGGGAGAGATTGTTGACAATTTGGATAAGTTAAATAGTTTAATTTTGTCATTTATGGTAACATATATTTATCATAAAGTGAGAAAGATGTGAGGATACAGTTTTGGAAGATAAATTTAGAAAATTGTCTAAGTGTTATTCAATTTTCCTGTCAGCTGATGTACAAATGTTATTGGCAAGCTTCACTAAGAGAAGATCAACAAGTGCACACTTATATGGAGGTATTACAATATGTCAAGATGACATATTCATGAGCACATGATTGTATCATATGTACATACAAAGATATTTTTGTTTTACAATGGCAATGTTGAGCTGATAGAATAGGGTAAAATATATGAAATCAAATATTTTGTATAAGGAATTATTTTGTTTATCAAAATAATTGCTTAACTAATTAGGGATGACATTCTATATGTTAACCCTAAGTGATAAATGATTAATTTTTTGATTTGGCAAGCATGTGAAGAAATGTAGGCCGACAGATTAAAGAAATTAGGTATAAAGGAAAAGTTGTGAATGAGAAGTTGGGTGTGGTTTTTGTAATAACTATGCTATATGTTTGTGATGCAAATTCTAATGTAATATCAAAGCAGTGCAAATTTTTTCTCATTATTTTATGAAGAATAGTGAAAGGCAAAATAAGATATTGAAGATATTAGCAACAATGAAGAGGTTTTAATTTCCCTATCTACCTCATGCAATCTTTGGATAACACTATTCTAAGTTTACAAAATGACCTAGATGGGGACCATGTTTGTCATGAAGGGCTTATGGATTTGATAATGAATCTATTGAAAATGAAGAAAGTAGAAAATCCTCATAGAAGCAGGATGATTTTGGAGGATCATGATATAGAAGGGAGTGAGTTTGATGAGGACTATGAGGGTGAGAAAAATGAGGAGTATAAGCTAGTGGAAAACAAGTAGAAGATCTCTACTACCTATGGCTTGTCTTCTAAGAAAAGGAAGAAGAACAATAATGAGGTGGATTATGATACCAATTTGGGTTCTGATGAGGAGATTGTGGAGAAAAAAGGTAAGAAGGGTAATGGGAAAAAACTAAATGTGGAAACTCTTTCCTATATGGGTGCTATGGACATTAAGGGTAAGACAAATATGCCCAAAGGGGATGTAGATCTGAACCTAGACGATAATCTTGAGAATGTTAATATGAACCCAAGAGAGGAAATTTTGAGATAAATCTTTGATACAAAAGATTAGGGGAATGTGACTGGTGTATTCGGTAACCTAGGTCTGATGAAGAGGGTTATTGATCTGATTAAGGGTCAAATGAAGGGTTATTGATCTGATTAAGGATCAAATTAAGGATCAAATGAAGGATCAAATAATTTGAGCATCTTAGTAAAATCAATAGGGGGGAGAACCCTAGGCCAGCGCTTGGATAAACTTATAGATCTTATTGGTATTGCTGAAGATGTCACTAATATGATGAAAAGAGTTCCACCCCTAGAGGAGATAGTTAGAAATATGAACAAAATGGTGAAAGATCCACATAATAGGTTTGATAAGCTAGGAAGTAAAGTCATGGGGGTTGATAACACTCTGAAAAAGATTACTAAATAGAATTGCTCAATCCTAAAGGCCATTGTTGCAAACATCAAGTTTCTTTTGGAGAGGTTGGAATAGGGGAGAAAGGACCAAGGCAATAAGGAGTTGAGGGATGATCAAGGAAATAGTAGGGAAAGCTCAAAGAAATCTGAGGCTATGGAAGATAAAGAGCTTGATGAGTTAAGGGCTTCTACAATTAAAATGAATATTTTGGCTAATCAGGTAGTGGACCTGTTGAATACTTTCTAGCTATTCTTTTGTTGTTTTTCCTCTATTTTTATGTTGTCTCTATTGTTCGCCCCTTTTGTTAAAGGTTGTTTCTTTCATGCTTGTTGATGCATAGCTTCTCTTGGTCTTTTAATGCTTATATGCTTCATTCTTTGTAAAAAAATTTAGGTCCTATCAAAACCTATTTTTACTTCATCAAAACAATGAAGAGGTTTTTTTTGTATCTATCTCTTGTATTGAAGAATTTCATTGCATATTGCATGTTTGGGAAGTGGGCTCATCTTGCATACTTTATATGTTGTATTAACAACTCCTAAAAGGATTGAGGCTTTTAATAAGGCCTAGTCCTCTAACAAGGACCAAGACACTATAGAGATGTAATAGACTCCTAATAGGATCAATATCTTTCACAAGATACTTTTGATTAGCAGACCATTTTGTGGGTACCATCCTTGTCGGGGTTTTCCCTTGACTAGGGTTTCCCTAGTTAAGAAAATATGGTGTTATGAGTTGAACTACTTTAAATCCATGTTTAATGTTTGTCATAATTAGTTTACTTTCATATGAAAGTTATAAGTTTGTTAAAGATATCCATTTATTCACCAACCCCCCCCCCCCCCCCCCCAACCAGTATTTCCTATTTCTAACAATTGATCCTATTGAAGGTGTTAGAAATTACTTTAACATGGGGAAATATGCTCTACTCATTTTTACATTTCAAGCATGGGGTAGTGAATATGGATTCTGAGTCTAGATTGGGGTGCTCTATCCATGGTTCCTTAGTATACTTTCTAAGTTAGCATCATACCTATGCATGGCTACTTCATCCCTCTATTTCAATTGTATGTATCTTATGAATCCCTTTATGGATTATGCACAATACTAAAGAATGGATTCTTTATACACACTTTCAATATAGGAAGTGAACATCCTTGACACTTGGGTCTCTCTTTCTTTTACATGCACATATGCTAAATATCATCTATGGGCTAGGCATGACAATTTTCTAAAATCCCATGCATGGGTAACACATCCTTACTAAACCTTACCATGGTGATATAGAGAACATTGATCTATAGGCACATCTTCTAGTGGGTTACCACCCTGTTAGACCACTACAATGCCATCTTTCATAGAATCTCTTTCAATGATTCACAATAGGGTGGACATTATACTAGGTGAGATAATCACCCCCTTTTTCCCTTTTCTTTCTTTCATTCAACAATCTCTCTCTCTCTCATTATGATTTGGGAAGTTAGCAAAGTCTCAATCCCTTAGGGGCTTGATGAATACTTAATCTCCTATATCTTAGTAAGAGTGCCCTATGCCTTGTGCTCTACTTTAACAAGAGTTTGGATCGAGTCCATACTCTCACTAAAGTGGGGGCTAAATATACCATCTTAAATTGGAAGGACCCCAATTAATAAAGGTTTAACACCTATTTAATGCAATATCATCAATCTCCTCTTCTCTTTCATCTTTTCTTCCCTTTTATATCCTTCTCTCTAGGTGGAATTGGGGTAAAACCTAATAGATTCTCTTTAAAGCTCCTATTTTTATAGGTTTAAGCTTAATGTAGGATCTATTTCCGCTTGGTCCCTCATTTTTTATGTATTCATTAACTAAGAATTTTCTCCTTACACCAAAATAGGATTTCCTCATAATCTAGACCTGATCCTAGGATTATGGGACCTATTTTGGATTCTCGAGACAACCCTAAGGGTTTCTTCTCCTAATCATCAGGGGAAAATTTTGCCCCTAACGGACCCTGTTATCTCTAAAATTTGCACCCTAATTGAGCCCTCAAACTCAATCACTTTGAGAAATATGGAAATACTCCTAATTTTGTAGGTTACCCAAAAAATAAAGTAAATCTCTAGATTCTAGGTCGGTTCCTATATGATAAATTACCTAAGATTGATGCAAGAATGTGAAATAATTGGTTGGAAAAGGATAAGAAGGATTTCCTACATGAGATTTTAATTTTGAAATGGTAAATTTAATTGAAACTTAAGGTGATGCACCAAAACATTGAGATGAGAAGTTTACTGAAACTAGCACAATGACGAGTCTCTTAAAAAACTTGATACTGAGACAATATTGTTATAAAAAAACTCCTATATAATTACTTTATAAGAAGGATAGGCTTTACACAAAATGCTAACAGGAATAGTGATATTCACAATTAACAACCTAAAATGAAGCACAATTTCACAACTTACAACCTATATGGGTATTCCAAAATTCACTTGCAGATGCTAAAACCAAGACATTAACTCAAGGATTTAAAACAAATCACAAAATTACATTAGATCAATGACTTACACAAAAAAGTGAGACTTACATAATAAAGTGAACACAACAAAGGCTTCCAAAATATTCTTTATTTAAACTCTAAAGGCGATACAATAACACTCATCAAAATGGTTACAAAGTAATCTGCAAAATATAATGAAGGACTAAAATAAGATCATTCCAAAATTGCTTCTACATAAAAATTGGGACCTCTACAAAATGAACCTCAAGCTCATACTTATGAATTTTTTACATCCAAATGCATCATAAATGCAAAAAACCAACTCCTTGGGTGAGCTCTATTAATAAGTCACATTTTGAGCCCCTAAAAAGATCTCAAAAGGTGTATATATGGGCCAAAATCCATGGCCCCAAAATATCATCATAAATGTAGTCATATCTCCAAAATAAGCACTCAAAAGTTTGTAAAATGTAATAACTTCTACATCTGACTTCCATCCTATCACCTGTCACATTTGCCAAAAATATAGAATTTTGAAATTCAAAGTTAAAGTATTTAGATTTCCATCACAACTTCATTTATAATTCATTTATCCAACCAATGTTGGAAACATTAACGACATAAATGATTTAGAAGATTTTTTTTTATCAAAATGACAATAATATTACATAATTTATAATTCATTATTTTAAATATATTTTAATTATATTTATAATATTTATTAAATGATAATCTAGGTCACTTAGTAAACATTATGAATATAGATGATATATATTAAAAAATAAATGACATTATAGATTATGTGTTGGGGAGCTTCTTCACTTAGAGCTTTTTTTCTCTACCATGGCTACTTCTTAGCCTTCTTAAGGTCCCTTCTCTAACCCTAACCTAGAGGACACTCTCCTAATCCCCTTTCACCAAGAAACTCTCTAATAAATTCAAGTTTCACTCCTCTGACTCCAAACACCCTAACTGTGCACCTTTTGGCTTAACTAGCCAAAGCCCCACCAAGTGCCACCAGTAGGCCAAAATGAATTTTGAACCTTTCTTTTGAGGTTCTTTATACATTCCATGTCATTCTGCATCATCTTTCTTAGCTTCTCACACCCACAATCCAATATTGCTATGTTTTCCCTTGTAGCCCTAAGAGCCCCTATTAGCCCTCCTAGAAAAATGGAACCTTCATTAACTCAAAAAATCCCTTAACAAGGACTATTGATGCCTTCTAGATTTTTTTTCCAAATGACCTAGACTCAAGGATTTTCTAGGTCTTAGGTATCCATGGTGTCCGTACAGTACATTTTTCAGAAAACCCATATTTTGAAGGTTTAAATGGCAATGACAACAAATCAACTTACCAAATGTTTTAAACCTTGAATCAAGCCTTCTATTTTGGTTTTTGGACACCTAAAACTCTACTCAATCATTTCCCATTAAATATTGGCATGTGCCAATCCAATATTCATGTTAAAATCCACTTACAAGCATCTTTGCACCTTGCCAAGCTTCTACTAGCTTTCCTAGGGCTCATTTGCTAAAATAGTAGAAAACCTACCTCAAAAACTAGTATATACAAAGTATAAAAAGGACAATAATTGCTTCCCAAAGGCCATGGATTTTCAACTATGGGAAGTCAAGCTTTAGCCATATTTGTGGTGACTGCTCAAAACTGAACAACAGGAAGAAAGAAACTAAATAATTATGAAAACCTACTAAAAGGAAGACTAATGATCTAAACAAGTTTTTGTAGGATCTTCACATGATAAAAAATAACTAATCCATGAAAAATAGTAAGCACTCCAATCAAACTATCCAAGAAATCCTTCAAAAATCCATTTTTTATTAGCAACTTGTTATTTCATCAATTGTTTGTACATCCACAAAACCAACCCCTTCAAATGAGTTGGATCAAACTTATATAGACTTCAACTGACTACTCATACCCTTGGGTTGAGTTACAAACACCCACCTTTTCTTTTCCTGGAAAAGTGCAAAAATTATCATTGCAACTTTGCAAAAATTGCAAAGTTGTCAATGAGCAATTTTGACAACTTTTTACAATATGGCTTCTTGGCCTCCCAAACTGATCCAATTTGGCTTCAAACCTCATAAAATGTTCCAATAACACCTAAATACCTTTTCAAATCATTCCTTACCCCATTTAAAGGTATTTTCCCATATTTTTCTCTTTAACACAATTTGAGCATTTATAGGCTTATCATGACCTAAATTGCTAACAACATAACTCAAACTCAAATCCTACTTAAAAACACTTTCTAATCCTATCTTGGGACTTCATTTTTAGTCCTAATTCACCCAAATGGTTGGATAGACCATTTACAAGCCAAAATTTCACTAGGGATTTGTATTTCCCTAAGTTGCTCTTGCACCATACTCCCCATACAAGAAGAAGCCTAAGTTACCTATGGTGAGAGGAACTCCTTTCTAATGTCCTACTTCTTGAAGTCATTCTCACCCACCCAAGTTTCCTCAACTTAAGGTATATCCTTCCATTTCACTAGATGTACTTTGTAAACCTTGTTTCTTGTACTCTTCTTCACCCTGGTGTCCAATATCTTCTCCACTTGTTTTTTGGTACCTAGAAGTCTAATATATCCGTGTGTAGCTTTATCTGATACTTCTCTTCATTCATATATGGACCTTTGTAAGGTATCAATTCTTTGACATTGAAAATGGGATTGATAGACATCTCTTTGGGTATGTCAATCTTATAGACATTGGATCCATACTTGTCTAGCACTTTGCATGGCCCAATGGCCCAATTCTCTTCATCTACAAATTTCTAGGTATGCCCTTATGTAGTCTATTTTTTTTTAAATAGACCATGAGCAAATCCCCTATCTGAAATTGTAAGTCTCTTCTTCCTTCATTCTTCTTTTCTTTTAACTTCTGATTTGCTTCTGTTAAAGTCTTCTTAACCTAATCATGTATCTCTTTCATAAACTGAACAAAATCATCAGCATGTCCATTAATGGTTTCATGTGCTAGTAGCTCCATGAACTCCATTATTCCCCTTGGATGTGACCCATGCACTATTTGAAAGGGACTCAAACTAGTTGTTTTGTTCTTGCTATCATTGTAGGAAAACTCTACCTGAGATATGACCTGCTCCCAACTCTATCCATATTCTTTAGTTAGACATCTTAAGAGATTTCCTAGGACCCTATTAATGACCTATGTCTGCCCATCAGTTTGAGGATGGTAGGCAAAACCATGAGCCAAGTTTGTACCCGACCTCCTCCATAGGGTCTTTCAAAAATACCCTATAAACTTGACATCTCTATTAGCCACAATGCTCATTGGTAGCCCATGAATCCTAACCACCTCTTTGAAGAATAGGTTAGCTATATGGCTAGCATCACGTATTTTTTTGCATGGGATGAAATGGCTCATCTTGTTGAATCTATCAACTACCACAAAGTCATTATCTAACCTTGTCTTAGTCCTAGGTAATCTCACTATGAAATCCATGCTTATATTTTCCCAAGGCTTATTAGGGATGGGTAATGTAATCACCTAAAAATGGTCATCTATACTATTAGCCCCTTTTTCAAGATTTTGGCTAAATTAATTTAATCATTTACCTAGACCAAATTGCTAATAATCAATTTATTTGATTATAACCTATAGTTTGACTATGCTATCCTAAGTTCATTATTTGATTAAAAGAAGATGTCCCCTTTTAATTAAATAAAAGACCCCATTCTTCTAACCCACTTTAAGTGCACACATAAAGTCATTTTTCTATTTTGCAATTAAAAGAAAAGGCTTTGTGAGTTTTGTCTTATATGACAAGTCAACTTATATTCTATTGGTTGACTTTTGTGTGCACATGGATCACTCCTCTTTTTGAATTCCACCATTGATCATCCACCATCTTCATCTTGATCTCTACCGTCCATACATCTTTAAAAGGGAGAGAGCTTTCCCCTTCAATCGAACCCTTATTTGAATATTGTTATGCTGCAGGTTTTTTAACAAGTTTCTTTGGAGCTTTGTGGAGAACTTCTATTTCTTGTCTACATTCTCTCATACCATAACATTTTAGCTTAGATTCATGTTGCATGTTAGTTTAGCTTCTATTTTGCAATAATCTATCTCACATAGATTAATATTTAGATTGTAACACTCTCATCCATGGTTAGAATAGCTGCACTTTTCATATTCATTCTAGTTTAATCTTTAGTTGCATTGCATTCTTGAAGAACTCCTTGGGACATTTACATTCTTGCATCTTGTCTTTGGAACCTCCCATTGCATGGTTTACTAGCAAGAAGATTATCTCTAAGGCTCATCTAAGAGCCTTCTTATTCTTGAAATATACTCTCTTGCACTCTGTGGATAGGGAGCTCTAAGCCGGCATCCAAACATTCCAACTCATGGAATCATTTGGATAGAAGGGTTTAAAGTGTGACACAAATCAAGTCTACATTTTTGGCGCCCACCGTGGGGCTTGAATCAAGTTTCTAGCTCCATTTTCTTTTATTTTTCATCTCTGGTTTTTTTTACAGCAGCATATTGGATCTAATTAAGTGCTTTTGTAGGATTATCACTTTGATTTTAAGGCCAACCCATAAGTAGATTGGTTTGAAGGCCAAAAATCTAGCTGGTTTAAGGATTTGATCATATCTTTTAAACCGCTTGGATTTTTATTCTAAATTTTTTTCTATAGGTTGGGTATGTATCCAAAATGTTTCAGTCCGATTTTCAGAGCATTTTGACTTGATTTGCAAAAGTTATGATATATATATATATTTTTATAAAAAGTTGTTTCTGGTCACACATCAGTGTCTTTTTTAGAAAAACTTACATTTCCAGAAAGGGTTTTCAATTCTAAGGGGGGTTCTTTCTTTGTGTTTTGAATTTTGAGGTCGTATTAAGGATCAAAAGCTTAATTTAATAAATTTGGCCTATTTTGACAAAATCGATCTCTAGAGCGCAAATGAAGAGATTTTTTTAAATTTCTTACATTTTTGGAAAGCTCTCTAATTTTTAATAGGGGTCTCTTCTTTTCATTTTTATTTTTGGATACGAAATCATAGCAAACAAGTCCAATCTTGTTGACTAGGTAAAAATCAAAGAGTAAAAATGAGAGCATTTGTGATTAACTTGCACTTGGTTGGAAGATAAATTGGATTTTTGAGGCAACTCACCACTTTTTATTGTAGATTTTTATGTTATTTCACACTAACTTTTGGTGCTAACAAGTTGTGATTACAGGTTGCCATCCTTATGAAAAAAAATTAAAACATTGCATAAAAAGAACGCATGTCAAAGCTTCAAATGCGCAAGGGCTACTAACATTGTTTGCAGAGCTGCCCAAAGCATAAAAACTCAAAATTTCTTGCTTTTTTGTTTTCATGTGTGACATTGACTAATTGTTCATTTTCCATAGGCACATAAAACTTGTGATTGGAGTTTTTTGGTAATAGGAGAGTATGCTCTTCACCCTTGTGGTGAATAAAAAATCTTGACTTGCCATTTGGTTTCAAAAGCAAGGGGTAACTGAATCTTCTTGGCGTGTTTGGGAGAAAATGATTAGAATAGGAGAGTATGCTCTTCACCCTAGTGGTGAACCAAAAATCTTGACTTCCAAAAGTTGATCCACTTTGTGTAGTTAGAATCCTTTAGAGGGCCTGCTCTCGGACAACCTGAGAGGAATGACCCAAGTGGGGACAAGCCGATTACCTGGCTCTTCCAACCCACTATAAACTCAAGGCTACCAAGGACACAAAACTTTGGTAGACATAGTGTTTGTCTTCGCCTAGTGTGATCGCTTATGGGATTTCGACCATAGGGAGATCACTAGGTAAGAATGCTTAAGGTACTCTTGTGATTGCAAGATCGGTTACTCATCGCAAGGTGAGGTGTCCCGTAATTGGGAGCAAGAGGAACACTATGAACGGAAGCCCGATCTAAAAACTCTAAGTTAGCAACTACCCTTTTTAGCTGCTCAACTTCTTGGTGCAAGGATCGATCCTAGTGGACTACCTAGATCACCCCAAGATTTACACTCACCATATGTGTTCCCTTGGTTGTGCTTATGGAACTTCCATGAAAAAGCCAATATTTCTTGTGGGAAACCACTTGGTGTGAGGCAAAGGAGCATCAAGCATGGGCCAAGTTGTTGAGTAATGAACCGTGACTCTAAGGTAGATTTCTTGGCTATTGTTTTTGATGTTTTGACCAGTGTTAACGTTCTTGCAACATAAACATTCCGATAAAAAGTTGTTAGGAAGGTCATCCTGATATCCCAAATGCGTATTGACAAGGTTGTTTTTACCCTTGATCAATTGTTTTGAGACATGTTACAAAACTTATTGTTTGCAAACCTTGCTGTTTACTGATACGAACTGAAACGAAATGCTATCTGAATGAAACGACTATCTAATTGACAAATTGAAATGAACTTCAAACCAAAAATTGACTTTTTTTTGCACAAAACTGGCACTCTGTTGCATGCTTTCACCAAAAATATTGCGCGACATTTTTATTTTTTTCAAAAATTCTATCGCATGTCAGTAGTAAATTGTGTTGCACTATGTGCAAGATTCTGTCGCACTCAGTTCAAATATCTGTCGCTTAGACAAAAAGTGTCGTACCATTGTTGAAATTCTGTCGCGCGACACTATTTTTGAACTTATGTCACCCTCCTTTTGAGAAAGTATCGCCTAGAGTCATTTTGGGTCAAAACAGAGTTTGCAGTTGGATTTATTTGATCTAAGGAGCGTCATGCTGGTCACCCTTGATCCTGGCTACGTATCAGTGTGTGAAGAATTTGTCCTAGGTTGAAAAGATGGGTTTAGTCCGTCAAATGTAAGTCTTGAAATGTCTTGATGAATCACTTGTCAAAATTTAGCTATTATTTTATTCTAGCTATCCGCTATTGAGCTTCTCGCTCGTCTGCTCGGCTCGAGTCACCCGTGCTGTAAGATCTTGAGCACTGCTTGACAAGCCATCTATCACATTTTGACAAGTGACTAGTCCTGGTCATAAAAGCTTCAAATTTGGCTCGCTTTTCTTGTCCTACTAAACAAAGACAACTCTTTACATGCTGGTCACAACTAGATATCAAGTTGGTAACGGTAGCCACATGCCTTTCATTTTCAAGCAATTGGAAACACCACCCAAACGTCCTCGCAAACAACCTTGTGATAAGAATCTCAAATTTTCTCAAACACAAACGGCCAATGTTCGGCACAACCCACTTTATAGTTTTGAAAATCCATTTGGTACACCCTTTGAGACACCCCAGGATATGAGTGGTATAGTCACTATGGTGCACCCTGATGAAATTAAATGTTGCTTAAAAGAACAAGCACATGAAACCCAAAAGAATTTGGAGGCTATATATGCTAGGGAGAGAGAAAATCAACAAGTTGAAACTAACAATCAGGCACGCTATGAAGGATATAAAGGAACTTGTCCTCAAAATCCTTTTGAGAACAATGATGGTAATCACACGCCTCCAAGGACTCCTAGAGCTACTGCTAGTGCATGTCCTTCACCTAAACCATCTCATCATGATAGTGATGAAGAAGTAACTAGCGAAGACGTGATCAAATTTCAACAAGATGGCTTCGCCCAAAAACTAATGCTCAGAGCTTTAGAGGAAAATGGAGACCAATACTTCCGATACATGGCAGCTAGGGGATGGAAAATCCCTCAAGTTTTTAATGTTGAACATATTATTCCAAGATGAGAGCCCACTGAGGCTGAAATCTTAAGGGAAGAAATACAGGAACTAAGGAAACAATTTGCACAACTGCAAACTTCAAAAAAGCCTCCTAAGACATCATTTGTTGAATCAATTTGTGCTCTTCCATTTGATAGGAGTCTATACATGCTACCATTTCCTAAGGATATAGAGGTTCCTAAGTATGACAAATACAATGGAAATGGTGACCCTCATGACCATTTGAGACATTTCTATGCTATTAGCATGGACTTTATGCATGAAGACACCTTTCTTATGTGTTTGTTTCCTAGAAGTCTAAGAGGACAAGCTATGGAATGGTTCACAAAATTAGGTCCTCCTCTTAAAAAATTTGACGAACTTGTGCAACGCTTCATCCAGCAATATTCATACAACATTCAACATCTTGTGACTGTGCTAGACTTATGCAACATCAAACAAAAACCAGGATAATTTTTTGCAATATACCTTCAACGATGGAGATCTTTATACTCTCGGTATCCTCGGCAAGTGCCTGAGGCTAAAAATTTTGACATTTTTGTCAATACGCTTGTACCTAAATTATACTTTGATCTAAGAAAATAGTTATTCATATCCTTCAACGCCATGGTAGAAAGTGCATATCGCATTGAGGATGTTGCTATCAAAAGAGGTGACATTGCCATAAACAAGGATAGAGTTAACAATGGAAACGATAAAGACAAAGGCAAATCTTGGAACAAAAACAAGTATGTTGTCAATGACAGAGTAGTGGACACTCCTAAGACTAAGGAACCTGCATTTAACCTTTCCAATGCCATCTATGCAGCAAAGCAACAAGAATATTCAAAACCACAACCCTTTGAAAAAGGCTCTAAATTTGCAAAGAAGCGACGTGTTTACACACCTATGGTTGAACCTTATGAAGTGGTTTTAAAAACCTTAATTGCAAAAAAATTGGTTACCTTACCAGACAATGCACGTCCTTACGATCCACCCGTTAGACCTCCATGGTGGAGAGAAGATCATACTTGCAGCTATTACCGAAGTAAAGGACATAACACAGAGAAATGCTTCAAACTCAAAGATGTAATTCAAGACCTCATCGAAGCTGGCAAAGTTGTTACAGATGGCCTTGTTAAGAATACTGATCATAAGGCTTTCCAAAAACCATTACCTAAATACGAAAAGGGTGAGACCTGAAGGGTAGCTGCCAAAAAGAATCATGATGCCAAAATTACGCTAACACTGATAATGTTATAGGCATGCTTGAGCCCGTTGAATACATATGTATGGAAAGCTCCAACAATGACAACTGGCTAAATTATGATGCTGAAGATGAACAACCAAGAGTGGTCTTAAGGACACGATCCACTCCTCAAGATCATACTGATACTAGACCCAAGGTGGTACTCCGAGTGGCTGAGCCTTCATCTTCTCAGGGTGAACCACTTAATGCTATCACTAGGGGGAAATCTAAGGTTGTCCTAAAAGTTGCTAATGATCCCAAAAATGCTTCATCATCTAAGAAAACAATTACTTCCAAGATCTCCAATTATGATATTGTTAGCCAACTGCAACACACACAAGCACAAATCTCCATTTTTGAATTGCTAGAGTTATCTCCTTTGCATAGGGATATCCTTGAGAAAGCTTTACGTTCTGCCAATGTTCCCACAGATATTGATGCAGAACAATTCCAAGCTATGGTGAACCACATCTCCTCACCTCACTATCTCACCTTTTCTGAAGAAGATGACCGAGCTCTCAGTCATCCTCATAATCTTGCTCTTCATGTCGAAGTTCAAATCTTTCGTACCTATGTCCACCGAGTCCTAATAGACAATGGTGCAGGGTTAAATATCATTTCGTTCAATGTAATCCAACAATTGGGCATGTCTAAATTTGCCATCGATCCTAAGCGCAAGATCACTATAAAGGCCTATGATGAGGTTGAAAGGCCTTCTAAAGGTCTAATTGTACTTCCAATCAGAGTTGGTCCAGTTGAGAAGAATGTCATTTTCCAAGTCTTAGACATACCACTTGCATACAACTTGTTGTTGGGATGGCCATGGATTCACGATATGCAAGCAGTACCCTCTACATACCATCAGTGCATTAAGTTCCCTTTTAATGGTACTGAAGTAGTTGTCCCCGGTGACAACTCCATGTCTATCAACACATTATCTACTGCTGAAACGCTAGTCTCGCACAATCGCTCTTCTCATGAGCTAGCACCATCTTTCACAGAATGTGAACAAAAATTGAAAATGATGAGCCTTGGTATGGGCGAGTACACTTTGGACTCTATTGTTGCCTTACCAATTTCCCCTCGGTCCTATGGGAAACCAACTATTGCAAAGAAGTCTCCTGCTTCTGCTATGACACTTTTTGGCACTTTTGTGCAATCTTCCATACCACTAGAAGCAGAGAAGGAAGAACAAGCCATTAGGGACTGGATCTACAGAGAAGAGGAAGACAAGGAGGTTACAATGACTACCCTTATTTCTCCCAAAAAATATGGAAAAGGCTATAAATTTTTGACAAAAATGGGCTACCAAGGCCACAGGTCCTTAACTGGTTATAAGAACGCTCTAGTTGAACCTTTAAGTCACACTCAAGGTTGTGATGCTCGAGACACCGCTGGTCTAGGCTTTGGGCTAAACAATAATATACCAACCTGTGATCGAAGATTGCTCATGTCTAGTGAATCGAAGGATGATGAATCTCCCATAATTGCTACTACTGCACAAGACAAAGACTTTGTTCCTCTCACTTCCCTCCTTTGGGGAGAAGAAATAGTGACTGCTAATGATGAAGAAACTTCTACCTCCCAACAATAGGAACAAGAAGGGTCTACTTCTGAGGACATAAATAGAGGACGAATTAGGCAGAATATTGCTCATCTCATAGCTAGGGGTCAAAGTACAGATTCTCATGAGTATGAGTGGGAAAGCCTCTCTGATGCATCTTGCAAGCTAGGGGTGGATGTCATTCATGCCTATGCAACCCAACCTGATGTAGTTGAACGGTCTGGTATGGGGTCGGATGAGTTTGACTCACAACATGTCTCAATGGATCACGCTAGTTCCTCTAGGACTATTCCTGAGTTGGACTCCTTTGCGACATTTTCTATAGGCTCAACTTCACAGGTCACCAAAGATGACTCCTTCCATATCAATCACATTGAAACTTCTCCCCCACTCTCACTAATTCACCCAGATCTCATAGATTGGTCTATCCAAAATCAAAGACCTGAAATACGATCTTTCCAAAATGATTATGAGATCGCTTGTTATCTGAACGCAATTGAACCTGTCATTTCTTCCACTAGCGAACCCGTGGTTAACATGACAGAATCAGATATCAAGTACCTTAGTAAAAAAATTAAAAGGAAAAATAAGCGATCAGATGGTGAAAACCACATTGTGGCGGTGTGTGATCCTCAAAAAAGTAAAAATAAAGGCATATCTAATGGTAAAAACCTCTCTGAGGCACCTATGGATGAGGTACTTGGTAGTCTGCGAAGCTATTTCTAGGATAGATCTTCAGTTCTCGTTGAACCTACACAGCCTATCAACTTGGGAACAGAAGAATGTCCTCAGATTATTCATGTAGCTCAATCTTTGTTAGACGAAGAAAAGACACAGTTTGCTCAATTCTTTCAAGACAAGAAGGTCAACTTCACATGGACATACTCTGATATGCCAGGGCCTGATACAGATCTCATCATGCATCACTTATCAATCTCACTAGATGTCAAGCCTGTCAAACAGAAGTTGAGAAAAATGCATCCACATGTGGCCCTACTGGTCAAGACAGAGTTAGAAAAACTATTGAATGCAAACTTCATTAGGGCCATTGATTATGCCGAGTGGATTTCCAACATTGTACCTATCTCCAAGCATGACAAATCCATACGAGTTTGTACTAATTTTAGAGATCTCAATAAAGCATGCCCCAAGGATGACTTTCCATTACCAAACATCGATATGATAGTGGACATGACTGCGGGTTATGAGATGTACTCGCTCATGGATGGATTTTTTGGGTATAACCAAATAAAGATCGCTCCAACAGACCAAGAAAAGATAGCTTTTACATGTGCATGGGGTACCTTTTGCTGGAATGTCATGCCTTTCGGGCTCAAAAATGCTGGCGCTACATATCAAAGAGCAATGACAACCATCTTTCATGATATGATGCATAAAAACATGGAAGACTATGTTGATGACACATTGGCAAAATCAAAGAAATGAGACACACATCTCAAAGACCTTAGTTTGATATTGGACCGTATGGAACAATTCCAACTTAGGCTAAATCCAAAAAAATGTGCCTTTGGTGTCACTTCTAGAAAATTGCTAGGTTATATCATTTTAGCAAAAGGCATTGAGGTTGACCCTGAAAAGGTCCAAGCTATCATGGATATGCCACCACCAAAGACTATCAGTCAGCTTAGAGGTCTTCAAGGACGGCTACAATCCATAAGAAGATTTATCTCTCAATTAGTTGATAAGGCTCGACCTTTCAATAAAAATCTGCATAAAGGATCTACCCATATTTGGAATAGTGATTGTCAACAAAGCTTAGATCAAATCAAAGGCTACTTGGCAAAACTGCTAGTTTTGATGCCACCCATTCTGGGAAAACCTTTGATTCTGTACATTTCAGCTACGGATTCTTCTCTAGGAGCACTCTTAGCCCAAAGTGATGAGACAGGTAAAGAAAGAGCCACATACTATATCAGTCGAACTTTGGTGGCTTATGAACTAAATTATGCAAGTATAGAGAAGGCATGTCTTGCTGTAGTTTTTGCCTCCCAAAAAATTCGGCATTATATGTTGGCCCATACAGTTCACTTGATTGCCAAGATAGACCCTTTGAAATATTTATTAAGTAAAGCTGCACTTACTGGTCACCTTGCTAAATGGATGATGATTCTTTTCGAATTTGACATTCAGTATGTTGAACATAAGGCAATCAAAGGACAGGCCATAGCTGACCAGTTGGCTGACTTCCCACTTGAAGATGTAGCACCTATGCAAATTGAGTTTCCACATGCCTCGATCATGAACATTACTGACAAAACATGGAAGATTTTTTTGATGGATCCCATACACAGAATGGAGCAAGAGCAGGGGTGTTATTTGTTTCCCCTCATGGTTATATGATCCCAAATTCCTACAAATTATTGTTCCCATGTAGAAACAATATTGCAGAGTATGAAGCATTAACAAATGGGATCAAAATGGCCCTTGAATGGCGAATAACTGAGCTACACATATATGGGGATTCTCAACTAGTTGTGAACTAAGTGAATAATGAATATCAAACAAAGGATGACAAGTTGATCCCTTATAAAAAGTTGATAGACGCTCTAAGGAATTATTTTACCTTTGTAACATTCCAACAGATTCCTAGAGCAGAAAACAAGGCTGCTGATGCTATGGCCACCTTAGCATATATCCTCCAATTACAAGAACATGAATCGTGATTTGAGTTCTTGGTGGAAGAATTGCGTCATCCAGCCTATGATTCCTCAGATAACGAGGTGATCTACACTGTTGTGGGTCACGATTCCTCCCACTATGCAGCTATTTTCTCCTACCTACATGATCAGGTTATTCCCGAAACCCTCACGCGCAACCAAAGACGCCAACTCCTTCGTAATGCCTCACACTACACTTTGGTCTCTGGTGACTTGTATAGGAAGGGTCTAGATGGAACGTTGCTTAGGTGTTTAGAGCTAGAAGAGTCCGAGAAGGCACTTGCCGAAGTCCACGATGGCATTTGTGGGGCACATTCTAATGGCCTTGCACTTGTCTGAAAACTACTTAGGATGGGTTATTACTGGCCCACCATGCAAGATGATGCTGTGCGCTATGCAAAGTCCTGTCAGAAATGTCAGCTCCATGGCAACTTGATACGTGCTCCTGGGCGAGAGTTAATCCCTTCTGTGACATATTGGCCATTTCAGCAATGGGCCTTTGACTTGGTAGGAAAGATTCATCCAAGCTCATCCAGCGGTCATAAATTCATCATCACAGCAACAGAGTATTTCACTAAATGGGTTGAAGCTGTACCATTATCTGCTGCTACAGGCAAACATGTTGCCCTTTATACTAAATCACATCATTTGTCGATATGGTATCCCATCCTCTATTGTTACAGATAATAGAGGGTAGTTGAAGAATAAGGACTTAAAACAACTATGCAAAAAGTTTCGTATTAAACAACACTGGTCCTCCATTTACTATCCCCAAGGGAATGGCCAAGTTGAGGCCTCTAATAAAACACTGCTAAAAATCCTACACCACACAGTTCACAAGTCTGGGAAAGATTGGCACTTGCAAATAAATTCGGCACTTTGGGCCTATAGAACCTCTATTCTTACTCCTACAGGGGCTACACCCTTTTCTGTAGTCTATGGATCTGAGGCTGTTCTCCCATTAGAAGTCGAGATACCTTCTTTGCGCATCTCCATACATGGGTTAATAATCGATGAAGATCATAGAGCTATGCGAGTACAGGAATTAGAGACTCTGGATGAACGTCACAAGGCTGCTTTTGATCACATGAGAGCTTATCAGAAGCGCATGACTACACAATATAACAAGAAGGTTCACCCCTGTGAGTTCCAGGTTGGTGAACTCATGCTTAGGAAGAATCCAAAAAATTAGCAACATCGAGAGCAGAAAGGGAAATTTGAACCTAACTGGTTGGGTCCTTACATTATCACAACAACATTTGGGTCTAGTGCTTACCAGTTGTCTACATCAGAGGATGAAGAACTTGTAGAGCCTATCAACATCCTACACTTGAAGAAGTTCTATACTTAGAGGCTTGCTGCTCAGCTATCTTGTATATATCTATGATCCTGAAAAAATTCCTAAAAATTAGAAAATATCCTAAAAAAAAGATCATCTTAGTGAAAACCTAGAAATAGGCACTTTGATGTATCACCAAAAAAAATAAAAATAAAAATAAAAATAAAAATAATTGAAAAAAGTCCTGAAAAAATCTGTCAAGTGGTGAAAACCTGGAAACAGGCGCTACTTTAAATCCTTGCACCTATGTCTATTAGTCTCAATCATCCACTTCACTACACATTTCCTGGCTTGGAATTGTTTCTTGTCCTCATCTCAAGGGCATAGCTACTTAGCCTATTGAGGTATTCTTGTGCATTAGGGTTTCTTTGACAACTCACAAAACAGTGTTTCTCAACACTTCCCCCACTTTGACATCAAGTGTTTTTTTAACACTTTATAGATAGTTTACCTACGGTCTCTGATGTCGCGATATTTCTCACTATCAGAATCAAGTCTTGAAGAAATGGCCAAGTGACTTGCACACACATACTTTAACACTTAAACGACTGAGCTATGCTGATCTTTATCTACTTTGTGTGCTGTCTATGATGATTTCTTTGCCATGTGTTCCCTCCCTAATAGTCTTTCAAGGATGTCATTGACTAGAAGATTGGGGGCATGGGACATATTTTCTTGATTTCTGCTTTTGGGTATACTTTTGTTTTTCTATAGTGTTGTAAGCATTTATGCTGGTCCTATTCAACACATTGACTTACAAATGTATCATCCTTGACTATTTTGCAAGACCGCACTCAGGGTTTATCCTAGCGCTTATGCCTTGATACAGGTGTAATCTTGCTAAATTAAACTTAGGGAATCTAATCATGTAGTTATCTTGACTTACATGTCTCTGATGCTTAGATTAGATTTCCACATACCTATCTAATATCGATCATATTCATATCCTCATAGTTATACTAGTGATGGTTGTATGATCTCATGATGTCCCTAATAAATGCTCAATGATGAAATTAAGAGTCTAAATGTTATGCACTTCTTGCTACTAAACCACTTTGCATATTAGCTTGCATTTTAGGTTCATTTTCTAGATTAGTCTTGCATTCGTGCATATGGAGAGAGCTCTCTCTTCATCTTTTTTGTGGACATATCAGCTAACTCCTTTCATATATTTCTTTACTTTCTTCTTGTTCATGTCTTTTCACCTTCTTAATCTTTCACTTCATCTCTTTTCTATCTTATCATCACATTATATAAAGTTTTGACCTCTTAAATAATTTCAACATCCTAGATTCATTTTCGAGATCGAAATCCAAATTCGAGTTCATCTTGATGGTCAAAATTGTCTTTTAAAATTCTACTTTCTTCTGAGCAGTTAGCTGACCTTTTGAGGTCTAATCTCTGAATCATCACTGGGGCATCTTCATTTCTTCATGTCTTCATCATTTCCATTCTACTTCAATTCACTGTTTCATGTCTAAAATCACCTTTCTACTCATTTTGACCTAATTTTTATGATATATCCTTCAAGGTCAACTCTAGTCAAACGGGGCATTTTATTAGTTTTTTATAGTCATTCTTGGGTTCTAATCATCTATTTGTCATCTTGGACATTTCTATATTCTAATTTTCTCATGTCTAGCCAGTTTTTGCATCCTCTTACCTCATTTCAATTTCGATCTCGAGGGGGCAGAAATACTCTATCGCTGATTGCTACAACTATCTATTTCTTAGGAGCATTTGTTTGATCTTTTCACTTGTTCTCGATCTATCTACTTTGCTAAGTGTTAGCATTCTTCTTGAATTCTGACATCATCTTTTCCTAGTGTTCAGTACTATCACTATCAGGCTGTACATTTAGGACTTGCTATCTTTTTCTACATTTCGTTCTTCAAAATCAGATATCTATATCTATCACCGCCTACTTGGCTTTCTATTTTCTTTGACATAATGTGTTCCCAGATCGATCATGCATTAGTCAAAGAGGGGCAAATGTAATCACCTAAAAATGGTCATCTAGACTATTAGCCCCTTTTTCAACATTTTGGCTAAATTAATTTAATCATTTACCTAGACCAAATTGCTAATAATCAATTTATTTGATTATAACCTATAGTTTGACTATGCTATCCTAAGTTCATTATTTGATTAAAAGAACATGTCCCCTTTTAATTAAATAAAAGACCCCATTCTTCTTACCCACTTAAAGTGCACACATAAAGTCCTTTTTCTATTTTGCAATTAAAAGAAAAGGCTTTGTGACTTTTGTCTTATATGACAAGTCAACTTGTATTCTATTGGTTGACTTGTGTGTGCACATGGATCACTCCTCTTTTTGAATTCCACCGTTGATCATCCACCATCTTCATCTTGATCTCTACCATCCATACATCTTTAAAAAGGAGAGAGCTTTCCCCCTCAATCGAACCCTTATTTGAATATTGTTATGCTGCAGGTTTTCTAATAGGTTTCTTTGGAGCTTTGTGGAGAACTTCTATTTCTTGTCTACATTCTCTCATACCATAGCATTTTAGCTTAGATTCATGTTGCATGTTAGTTTAGCTTCTATTTTGCAATAATCTATCTCACATAGATTAATATTTAGATTGTAACACTCTCATCCATGCTTATAATAGCTGCACTTTTCATATTCATTCTAGTTTAATCTTTAGTTGCATTGCATTCTTGAGGAACTCCTTGGGACATTTGTATTCTTGCATCTTGTCTTTGGAACCTCCCATTGCATGGTTTACTAGCAAGAAGAGTATCTCTAAGGCTCATCTGAGAGCCTTCTTATTCTTGAAATATACTCTCTTGCACTCTGTGGATAGGGAGCTCTAAGCCAGCATCCGAACATTCCAACTCATGGAATCATTTGGATAGAAGGGTTTAGAGTGTGACACAAATCAAGTGTACGGGTAGTGGCTTATAAAGTCATGCATTAGATGAGGTATCCTTTTCCTTTTGACATATGCCACATTGTTCTACATATCTCCTCACATCTCTTTGCATCTTGGGTCAATAGTAAAACCTTTCCACTAGGTCTAGGGTTTGGTTTAGGCCAAAATGCCCACTCATGCTTCTATTGTGTTTTTCTTGTACGAGGGTGTCCCTCATGGATCCCCTTGGGACACACAATTATTGACCCTTGAACAAAAAACCATTCTACAATGTATAATTAGAAAATTGACTATGGAAATTATTTTCAAAATTTGTACATGTTTTGTATGCCTTTGAAAAATCAGTATCCTCACCATACATGTTCTTGAATCATTCTAGTCCTATGCTTTGCAACTTGACTCCTTGAACTATCAACAATCTCTTGCTTAAAGCATTTGCCACCTTGTTATTGGTGCACTTCTTGTGTTCGATAGTAAAGGTGTATGACTGCAAGAATTCCATCCATTTTATGTGTCTCAAACTAAGCTTCTCTTGTGAATTGATAAAACTTAGAGCTTAGTTATCAATTAAGACAATAAACTCTTTAGGAAATAAGTAATTCCTCTATTTCTTAAGGGCTTGAACAAGTGCATAGAGTTCTAAATCATATGTTCTTGTATTGGCTTCATTGAGTCTCTCACTAAAAAATGCCACTAGCGCTTGGCTTAATATTCCCCCCACTACTATGTTACTAGCATCACACTATACCACAAATGGTTTCTCAAAACTTGGCAAGACCAATACTAGATGGGTTGTCACCTCCTTCTTCAACATTACAAAACTTTAATTTGCAGCTTTGGTCCATGAAAATTTGGTCTTCATGCCTCCCTTAATGGTGTCATTCATTCATGCACAAATCACACTAAACTTCCTTTCAAATTTTCTATAAAATTGTGCTAGGCCATGAAAAATTCTAACCTCAGTAGTTGATCTAGGAGTAGGCCAACTCAAAACTGCCTCTACCTTACTCTTATCCATTTTCAAACTTCCTTGGGAAACCACAAAGCCCAAGTACATTAACTCTTCTTTCATGAATTCACTCTTTTCAAGGTTCACTATCAACTTCTCCTCTTGAAGCTTCTTCAACACCATTTCTAGGTGCTTCATGTGTTCCTCCTATCTTGTTGAAGATAAGGATGTCATCTAGATACACCACAACAAACACTCCTACACAATCCTTCAAAACTTCATTCATAACTTTCATAAAGGTGCTTGGTGCATTGGTAAGATCAAATGGCATTACCAACCACTCATAGAGACCTTTAGTATTTTTAAATTTAGATTTCCATTCATTTCCCTCCTCCATCATAATTGATAATAGCCACTCTTAAGATCAATTTTAGAAAAGTATCTAGCCCCACCAAGACAGTCCATTAGATCCTCTATACTAGGAATAGGGAATCTATATCTAATTGTAATTATATTTATTTTCCTAGAGTCAGTATATATTCTCCACTTACCTCCCTTTTTAGGGGCTAGGACAACTGGGACTGCACATGGACTCATGCTCTTCCTAGTCAGCTCTTGATCAAGCAATTCTTGGACTTGTCTGGCTATCTCCTTATTCTACTTTGGTGTCATCTTATATGCATCTTTGTTTGGCACTGATGCTCTTGGTATGAAGTCAATTATGACTTATGGCTCTCTTTGGGGGTAGTGTTAGTGGTGCTCCATCACATATAATATCTTTGAACTAATCTAATAGCCCTTGTACTTTTGCAGGTATAGGTGTTTGTGTCGATGACTTCTCCTCCTTTGGCATCACAATAATGACAAACCCTACTCCTTCACCTTCCTTTAAGTCTTTGAGGAACTCTTTCCCACTAATCAATAATGTCTTAATGATATTCTCTACCTTGTCTTCTTCCAACAATGATTTTATTATATTGGTGACTCCATCCTTCTTGAAGGAATACTTATTTTCCTTTCCATGGTACACTGCCTCTTTGTCATATTGCCAAGGCCTTCCTAACAACAAATGAAAAACATCCATTGGAAGTACATCACATAGGATCTTTTCTTAGTAGTTTCCAATGGTGATGTCCTCCCATACTTGTTCATTCAACAAGATATTTTGCCCCTTATTCAACCAAGTTACCTTATAAGGACTCACATGAATAATTTTTGTCAAACCAAGCTTGTGCATTGCTTCTTCTGATATCACATTATCAGTAGACGTTGAGCCTATGATCACCTTACATACTTTCCCAAGTACTTTACAAGTAGTTCTAAAAAGTGCCCTCCTTTTTTTAGCTTCCTCCTTCACTAGCTCTTTAACTAAGACTCTCCTCGACATGAGGTTCTCACCCTTTTCTAGTTTAAGATCCACCTCACCTATTTTCTAACTTTTCTCTTCTTGGATATAGGTCATCTTCTTCTCTCCATAAGATGTTGATGCCTTCTCTAGATAGCTATAGGCATGATGCCCTAACTTTCCACATTGGTAACATTTCATGTTGCTAAAATGTGATCCTCTACCACTATTCAAATATCTTCCTTTACTACCATTATTGGATCCTTTGCCTTTATTGAAGCCTCCTCTTTGACTAGTCTCATTGGACTACTCTATCCATTTAGATTCCCCATAATTTCTCTTATCATTAGTCCTTCCACCAGAACCACCTCTTGAGTTACCTTTGAAATCCTTACCCCTACCTCTACCTTAAGAGTTAGAGTCACTCTTCTTTCTCAACTTGTCTTCCACCTTTTTAGCCATTTGGAAACAAATTTGCAATGTAGTGAGACTGAATAAGCTCAGTTCATCTTGGATAGACCACTTAAAGCCATTTAAGTACCTCACCACCTTGATGTTTTCTACCTCTTGTACCCTTGACCTTAAAGCTAGTTTTTGGAACTCTTCAGTCTAGGTAGCCACATCAAAATCCTTTTGCTTGAGATTATGCCATTGCTTGTGAAGTTGGATCTCATAATCCTATGGTAAGTAGGTCCCTTTTATCTTTGCTACCATAGCCTTCCAATTGGTTATTGGTTTCTTCCCTTCACTCTCCCTTTCCTCTTGCACAAACTTCCACCAAATTCGTGCATGTCCTTTCAATCTCAACTTTACCACCCTTGCCCTTTGAGCCTCTATTGTCCCTTCACATTCAAAATAGTTTTCAATGCTTTCAATCCACTCTAGGACCACTTTTGCATCCATCTTCCCATGGAATAGTGAAACATTCTCAAGACTCTTTCCTCAAAATTCTTTGAGGGCCTTGAGGAATGGATCTTTCTCACCAAGTGGAGGATTAGGTTCAAGAATCTCATCTTCCAAGTCTATCTTCTACTTTCCCTTACTTGTGTTGGTGTCTTTATCTTCCTTTGCTTAAGTTGCCTCTTCCATCTCCTTCAATTTGTCTTTCATCTCTTCTATAGCCTAATCAAGAAGCCTAGTTTTCTCCTCCATGAGCTTCTTTTGCTCACTTACCTTCTTAGCCAATTCAACATTGGTTACTATCTTTTTAGATCCACTTGATTTAGTAGGAACTAACATACCACCACAAGCCTTAATTTTATGGCTCTGATACCAATTTTTTGGGGAGCTTCTTCACTTAGAGAATTTTTGATCTACCAAGGCTACTTATTATACTTCTTATGGTCCCTTCTCTAACCCTAACCTAGAGGATCCTCTCCTAATCCCCTTTCACCAAGAAACTCTCCAATCAATTCAAGTTTCACTACTGACTCCAAACACCTTAACTGTGCACCTTTTGGCTTAACTAGACAAAGCCCCACCAAATTCCACCAGTAGGTCAAAATAATTTTTGAACCTTCCTTTTGAGGTTCTTGATACATTCCATGTCATTCTACATGATCTTGCTAAGTTTCCCACACCCACAATCCAATATTGTTCTGTTATCTGTTGTAGCCCTAAAAGCCCCTATTAGCCCTTCTAGAAACAATGAACCTTCATTAGCTCAAAAAATCCCTTAACAAGGCTTATTGATGCCTTCTAGACTTTTTTTCCAATTGACCTAGACTCAGAGATTTTCTAGGTCTTAGGTCTCCATGGTGTCTATACAACACATTTTTAGGAAACCCCTATTTTGAGGGTTTCAAGGGCAATGACAATAAATCAACTTACCAAATGGTTTAAACCTTGAAACAAGCCTTCTACTTTGGTTTGTGGACACCTAACACTCTACTCTACCATTTCCTATTCAATATTGGCATGTGTCAATCCACTGTTCATGTTAAAACCCACTTGCAAGCATCTCTATGCCTTGCCAAGCTTCTACTAGCTTTCCTAGGGCTCGCTAGCTAAAATAGCAGAAGACCCTTCCCAACCTCCAAAACTGGTATATACATAGTATACAAAGGCCATTACTTGATTCCCAAAGGCCATGAATTTTCAACCTTGGGAAGTCATATTTGTGATGACTGCTCAAAATTGGACAGCAAGAAGAAAGAAACTAAATTATTTTGAAAACCTACTAAAATGATGACTAATGATCTAAATTTTTTTGAATATAATCTTTACATGAAAATAAAATAAAACTAATCCATAAAAAACAGTAATCACTCTAGTCAAACTATCCAAGAAATCCTTCAAAAACTTGTTTTCTGTCAGCAACTTCTTGTTATTTCATCAACTATTCATACATCCACGCAACCAACCCCTTCAAATGAGTTGGATCATGCTTCTATAGACTTTGAATAACTACTCATACCCTTAGGTTGAGTTACAAACACCCACCTTTCCTTTTCCTCAAAAAGTGCAAAAATTATCATTGCAACTTTGCAAAAATTGTCAATGAGTAGTTTTGACAACTTTTTACAATATGGCTTCTTGGCCTCCCAAATTGATCTAGATTGACTTCAAACCCCCTAAAATGTTCCAAGAACACCTAAAGACATTTTCAAATCATTCTTGACCCCATTTTAAGGTATTTTCAATTTGAGCATTTCTAGGCTTATTAGAACCTAAATTGCTAACAACATAACTCAAACTTAAATCCTACCTAACCACACCTTCTAATCCTATCTTGGGACTTCATCTTTAGTCCTTATTCACCCAAATGGTTGGATAGACCATTTACAAGCCAAAATTGTGCTAGGGATTTGTCTTTCCCTAAAGTGCTCTTGCACCATTATGTAATATTATTGTCAATATTTCACAATTTAAAAAAAATATTATTAGAATGTTTGTTATATAATATTTTAATAAATATGAATTAGATTAATGATATTATTAAAGTGATTCTAAAATAAATTGAAAAAGAAATCATTAATATGTATTAATATTTATTTATAATATTATAAAATGAATAGTATAATAAATATCTTTTAAGTGATGGAAAATATAATATTTGTTTTACCATTTAAAAGCTACATTAGGTATTCTAAGGCAATACCAAAGTCTAAAACTGGGCATATAGGAAAACATCACATTTGGCATGAAATAAGGTATACATGAGCATGGGAAAAGACTTAGAAAATAAAACATTTCCCACTAAAAATCAAAATATTTAGGAAGCTTCTAGGGTCAGACTACCCTAAATCAATCAAAAGGTTTCTAATTGTCAAAATATGCTCTGTTGTTGACGCCGCTGCCCTAAGGGTTTCATACCGAGCTTTCTACAATTTTGGAGCCATGGGGAGCGCCTTCTTGAGATTGAATAGTATTATGATCGATTATAATTTATTTCAACCATTACTTCTTGTTGGGTTGCTGCTATTGAAAAGAAAATTGAGGGTTTGGGATGTAGACCAAAGCCTTCATTGTGACACTTTTCTTGATCCTCTTCATTGTTGCATTGCATTTCAAACTCTTATGTTGGTAATGTTGCCATGAATGAGAAATAATATTTTGTTAGCAAATATGAAGCTCAAACTAGTACTATTGGTTATTTTTGCTAGGCTCAAATAGAAAATTTATGGACATTTTTTGAAGCACGTGGGCCTATGCACCAGTATATTGCTTCTTAATTTGACCTCCACTCTCCTTCAGACTTGAATGTGGTAAGCACTTTGTAAAATTATTGGTGCTTTATAAAAACAAAATATTTCCCTACTCTATGGGCCACAACTATTTATGTGTCTTGCATCATTTCTTTTACTGTAGCAATTTTTTCATTTTCTGTAATATAACTGTCATGAATTTCTTGTAGAATGCATGTATACCTCTTCATGCTTTTAAACTAAGGGTTTTAACCTTCCTCTTTTAGTGAGGTTCTATAATTTTTACGGCATTATGAGTTGGAAGAAGCCTAGACTTAGAGTCTATAAAAATAGTGTTGAAAAAAATAGTGAAGCATTCCATGTTTGTTTCTTGCAAAAATCTAAAAAATTTACTGTCATTTATGTATATACTTCACTTCTTTGAAAATCTAGGCAGATACAATGACAACCCATGGTAGATAGATCTGCATATTTATTTATCTAGATGTAAATGGATGTTTTCTGCCACTTGTAGACTACCATTTGACATTTTCATATGCTCTACAATAATTATATTTTCTTTTGGGTATCTTGAAAATTATTGCTTTAATTCCATTTTGAAAGCATAAATTTGCCTTTTGATATTGGGGTTTCTTTAGATGACAATTTTGGTACACATATTTTGGGTTTGGCTATGATACTTCAATAGAAGCACCTGTAGCTATAGATGTATCTGGTGTAACATTAACCAATTGGCTCCTATCTCTTTTCCATGAAGCTTATTGAAATTGGAACCCAATGAGTGCAACCATTTGTGTTGCTCCATGAATTTGAATTCATTGTTATTGGAGATGGCTTTGAATTATCTTTCTTTTAATCCATCATAATCATGTTGTCTTTGCAACTCAATATCATTTTATTTCATTTAACTATTTTTCATAAGATATGTAAAAATTTGGTACATTAGCTCTTCAAACATACAATGTAGCAGTTATCATTAATGGCTCATGACCTTCTTTTACCTTCAACATATACAAGATAGTTGAAAGATCATTGTATACATACTCATCCTTACTTACTCTCTTGTAGCTAGATTCTCATGATTTACTATAAGTTATGTTAAGAATAATGATTGCCCATCCTTGTAAGCAACAAAACCTCCTTCCAAGAAGACATAATTGTAATCAATAATAACATTTTCCTAGTAGTTCAATTATTTTGTGAAGTTTGAAACACCAAGACCTGAAGAAACTACAATCCTTTGCAAGCTTTGCATGAATTTTAAAATCTCTCAAGAAAGATCCTTTCTTGTAAGATTAAGCATCCCATCCACACCAAATAAAGAAATCACCCCTGGCTTTGTTTTCTATTTTATATTGCGACTACCATTACTTTGAAAAATATCAACTATGCAATACTCTCTTGCACTTGCTACTTCATATCTTCCTGACATTTATTTGGATATGATACAACTGCTTGTATACATTTGTCATTTGGTATTGTGTAATTAGTATAGTAGTTAGCTTAACATTACTTAGCTCATAACAACATCACTTCTTTGATAATAGCATGTATATACAGGCATACCACACTGGTTGTTTAGATCAAGATATCATTATAAGGTCTCTCTTTATTATTGTTGATGACTAAAAATTACAACTCTTTGTATCAGTCATGGTTTGTTGAAATTGTTTATAGCAACATTTGACTGTTATTTGATGTTCTACAATCAGATTTTAACAATAAATATTTTCCAAAACAAGTGATAACCTGATCATACCTTTGATTGATTTCTCTTTTGACATCTTTCTTTCTACTAGAATGTCACAACACCATGATGATATCTTAGTGATTCTTTCCTGACAGATGTGTTGAAATATGATCTTCCTTAATGATTGCATCATAAATGATTTCATCCTCTTGTCCAATAAATAAGTCTAGATACTTGTGTTAAAAATTAAAAAAAAGACCTATTGATCTATGAATATTTCTTCGAGTGCTTGGATATGTGCATAATATCATTACTCCATTTCTTGTAGCAACATGCTATCCATTGGCATCTTTTAAATGTGACAGTAGAAAATTGCACTTTTCCATATTGCTTGCCTCTTGAAGTGTACTTGACTAATGATGATTGCATGCATTCTTTATTGATGTATGGAATGAATGCAATTTTGTATGACAATAAATACCACCTTATTGATTAAACAGTCTAATGATTTCTGCTCATAGATATATACTCTATTTATATGTTGATTATCTATGGTACTTGCATGTGTTTCTCTTTTATTGTTGATCGTATTATCTCTTATTAGTGAGTTGGGATCAAATCCTTGTGGGAGCTTCATTTATGTCCAGTCGTTAATTAGAGCATGTGTTACTACACATGAAACTAACTAGTTAGAAAAGAAATTAGGGTTTGGGTTTGGCAATATGGATGCATGTGTAGGGTATGACAATGAGATAAGCTATTCATTGCTTGGATCCATTTGATCTAACCTCCTCATTTCTTGTGATTGTAGGACTTGATGATGGAACATGAGAAAATTGGAGCAGTGCACATCAGAGCATTCATGGTCAAAGCAAGCAACAACATTGTTAGTCATTCAGGCAATGCCTGGCCCCTATGACTCTTTATCTCTTAGTTCTTCTTTTCACACATATGTATTCATATTTTCAAACTCAAAGTTTGAATTTGTTCTTTAGCTAGTTTCATAGCTTATGTGAAACATTTGAACATATATGATCAATAAAGAATTACATTTTTAGAGAAGCATGTAAGAATCAGTTTTATGTGATGTTTTTTTCCCATCAAATGTAAATGTTTCAGCCTCTTGTTTTACATGAAATCAAAGCTCTTATTCTTGGCAAAACAAAAAAATGCACCTTTGATTGTCATAACTATAGCTCTACCTAAATTTAGCCAGAGGCAAAAATTTAGGTAACAGGCACAATCAAGGAAAATTTCACCTCTAATAATGATGGGGACACAACCCAAGCGTAGAATGGACACAACAAGAAAGGAAAAATTTTATTCACTGCGTAAATATGCTAATGCATTCAGTACAGAGAAAATAGACTTCAAAACATGCCCTAAGGGCTTACAATATCATAAATCTGGGGATAAATTCTTCTCCCAGTACCTTCTCTCAAACTCCACTCCAAACTGCCTTTTACAATGCCAAAAATGTTCTTAAATAGAACCCAGAGGGTTAAGGATTAGAAATACATTCTAGAAAGTGCTAGTTGGCATCCACCGACCAAATAGAAGGCTCTAGAAGTTGCATTAGAAGTCGGCACAAAATTAGAAGAATCCAAAAACGGTAACCAAACTTTCGGGAGACATAACTTTTGAACCGTACCTTCGATTGACGAACCGTTTACATTTTTGGAAAGCTCTCGAAGTGATCTATAGGCCTATGGACGAGATTTGCTCATCCACCATTTTTTGGCCCTTTTCAAGGTCATTTAATGCCCCTATGAAGCATTCTTAAGATATCTCCAGAAACTAGAAAACTGCAATAACTTTCAAACCGTGGGGCCTTTCAACCTGATTCTTTTTTTGGAATGCTCTAAATTACAATTACATTCATCTGGCCAATTTACACCTTCTTATTCACCAAAATGATGGCTCAATCACATACTCCTATTTTTTGAGCATTTACACATATCCCAAGGTGTTTAAATACTCTATCCTAGAACACTGATAGTGGAACTATGAGAGTTGGAACCTTTATTTGACCCAAATGGGTATCCAGAAATGAAAACACATGAAACAGAAACTAAGTCTAAGTACATTTTTTTTTGGGTGACACAGGATTGCCCTTATACCTTTGGATGCTTCTACATCAGACACCCAGGGTAGATTGAAAAGTGACCCTGTCACTTTATGAATGGTAGAGGAAATCCAAAATGGAAAACCTCAGCTGCTGATATCCAAGTTGAGTCCTTGATTGGCCGTCCTTTCCACTTGACCATATACTCTTCATACTACCTATTTCTGGTACTCCTACCCACACGATGATCTAAAATGTCTTCTATCTCCTCCTTTTTAGAAGCAAGAATTGGACATGGCTCTAACATCGGCTCCTCATCTGCACCATCAACATGATACTCTATTAAGTCTACAATGTTGAAAATAGGAGAAATGTGAATATCATCTGGCAACTCCACCTCATATGCATTTCTTGAGTCATGTTTCTTCAAAATTTTGCAGGGGCCAAATTTCTTCATTTTTAGCTTGTTGTAAGTACCAGCTGGAAATCTTTCTTTTAGTAAGTGTACCATGACTAGATCCTGTACTTGGAATTCCTTATGTCTTGTCCTTTGATCAGCCCTAGCTTTATACTCTTGATTCATCTTGGTAATGTGTGCCTAGAAATCCTCATGTAGATGCTTGATATGTTCAGCAAACTCTTCAGCGTCAACACTTGTCCTCTCCCCTTGCTCTATCTTCCTCAATTCTGGTGCAGTCCTTGGGCTACTTCCATATACAATTTGGAATGGTGATTTACCTATACTCCTATTTATAGAGTTATTGTAAGCAAACTCCACTTGTGGTAGAATCAAATCCCATCCCTTGGGCTTATCCCCAACTAAACATCTCAACAAATTGCCCAGACTTCTGTTTACCACTTTTGTTTGGCCGTTAGTCTACGGGTGATGTGTGGAACTAAATTTCAAGTTTGTTCTCAACTTCTTCCACAATGTTCTCCAGAAATACCCACAAATTTGGTATCTCTGTTAGAAACTATACTCCTTGGGAGACCATGTAGTCTCACCACCTCTCTGAAAAAAAAGTCTGCAATATGGGCAGCATCATGAGTTTTGTGGGATGGAATTAAATGTGCCATTTTGGAGAACCTATCAACCACCACAAATACTGAGTCATTACCCCTTTGTGTCCTCGGCAATCCAAGAACAAAATCCATACTTATGTCCTCCCATGGCTTTGATGGAACAGGCAATGGTTGATAAAGTCTAGTATTGCGACTAAATCCCTTGGCAACTTGACAAATCTGACAACTTTGTACAAACTTCTTCACATCCTATAAAATCTGAGGCCAAAAATAATGTTCTTTGAGAATGGCAATGGTCTTATCTCAACCAAATTGTCCTGCCATCCCTCCACTGTGTTTCTCCTTAATCAGATTTTCCCTCATGAAACTCCTTGGAATGCATAATTGACTTCCCTTGAACAACATACCATCCTGAATTAGATAGTCTAACCACTTAGTTCTGTCTACAGCAATAAGCTCTTTACAAGCTTTCCACACTTCAACAAAATCAAGAACCTTAGGGTACAGATTCTTGAGTTCATCAAACCCAACTACTTCAACCTGCATTACTGTAAGCAACAACTGTCTCCTACTTAGTGCATCTGCAACCCTATTAGATTTTCCACTTCTATGCTTCAACACAAATGTATAGCTCTGCAAGAACTCTACCCACTTCATATGCCTCTGATTCAATTTACCTTGGCTATTTAGGTACTGTAATGCCTAATGATCAGTATACAAAAAAAATTCCTTTGGCAATAAATAATGCCTCTATTTCTTTAAGGCCTGAACTATTGCATAGAACTCTTGATCATAAACAAAATACTTCTTTTTTGCATCATTCAATTTTTCACTAAAATATGCAATAGGCTTACCTTCTTGGCTTAATACAGCCCCAATAGCACTGCCAATAGCATCACAATCCACCTAGAACACCTTTCTAAAATTTGGAAGTGCCAACACAGGTTGTTCTGTCACCTTCTTCTTCAGCAATTCAAAACTTCTCGTAGCTGTCATTGTCCATTTGAACTCTTTTCTATCCCCTCTTATTGTGTCAGTCAGGGATGCACATATGCCACTGAAATTCTTAATGAACTTCTTGTAAAAACTAACCAGACCATGAAATGATCTTACCACAGTAGCAGACCTTGGAGTAGGCCATTCCAAGATGGCTTTTACCTTCTCTGGATCCATTTTGAGACCTTCAGGTGATATAACAAACCCTAAGTAGACTAATTCCCTTTTTGCAAAGATACACTTCTTCAAATTAATTAACAGTTTCTCTTCCCTTAACCTTTCAAGGACATTACGAATATGCAATAAATGTTCTTCCAAAGTTTTGCTAAAAATTAAAATATCATCCAAATAGACAATAAATTTTTTTCCCAAGAACTTCTTAAGTACCTCATTCATAAGCCACATGAAGGTGCTTGGGGCATTCGTAAATCCAAAGGGCATGACTAACCACTCATAAAGACCCTCCTTTGTCTTGAAGGCTGTTTTCCACTCATCTCCTTCTCGAATCCGTATCTAGTGATAACCACTTTTGAGATCTATCTTTGTGAAGTACTGAGCTCTACTCAAGCAGTCCATATGATCATCCATTCTTGGCAAAGGAAACCAATACTTGATGGTTATCCTATTTATAGCTTGAGAGTCTGTACACATCCTCCACTCTCCATCCTTCTTTGGTGCCAGTACTGTAGGTACTGCACATGGACTTAGGCTCTCCCGAATCAAGCCCTTCCTCAATAGCTCCTACACCTGTCTATTTAGCTCCTCAGTTTCAGTAGGAGTCATCCTGTGAGTAGCCTTGTTAGGCAAGCTAGCTCTTGGGATTAAATCTATTTGATGACTGATTTGCCTTACCGGTGGAAATCCTTCTGGAACATTATCAGAAATGATATCTCCAAACTCACCTAGTAAATCTGAAACTTCAAGTGGTATTTCACTACTACCTTCTTTATCTTTCCTAGGGATCAAAGCATAGCACACACGCTGATGTTTCATGCCATCTAAAAACTTCCTTTCATCAACAAGACAAATCCTAGCACTGCTACATACCTTTTCACCTTCCTTTTTCATGGGCTTCAGTTTGTGGTGAACTCCATCCTTTGTTAGAGAGTATGTGTTTGCATGACCATCATGTATTGCATGCCTATCAAACTGCCACAGTCTACCCAAAAATAGATGGCAAACATCCATTGGAATAACATCACAGAGAACTTCATCATGGTAACTCCCAATTTTGAATTTCACTAAACATTGTTCACTTACCAGGACCTTATGATCATCCTTCACCCAATTAATCCGACAGGGCTAGGGGTGTTTCTCCCTCTTGAGCTTCAGATTAGAGACCATCTCCTCTGACACCAAGTTACCAGTGCTACCACCATCAATGATCACATCACAAAATTTATCCTCACACTTGCACCTGGTATGGAATAAACTCCTCCTTTGTCCTAGTTCAATCTCACCACTTAGTAGGACCCTTTCATTTACCAAAGTCTCTCCTCTTTCTACATGTTCTAAATGTGATGATTGTGCATCTTCATCCACATGAACAACCCTAGCTTGACCCTCAGCTCTCCTATTTGTCCTTCCTTGTCATTGAGGGCATTCAAAGGCACGGTGACCTTCTTGATTGCAATGGAAATAGGTACCACAAAAACCTCCTCTTCCTTGTCCACGTCCTCTACCTCTTCCTCTCTGATTTCCAAAGTCTTGATCTTGGGAGCGATTGAAACCCTCGTTCCTCTGGTTCCTGCTAGTACCCACATCTTCATTCTTCTTTTGGGTTTCATTTCAGCCTTGAGATGACCTACCACTACCTCTTCCTCCTCGACCATGCCCTGTTTGTCTCCTTTCAAACCTCTTATTTAGCTTCTCTTCAACTTGTAGGGAAAATTGGTATGCCTCTTCAACGCTAGTCATTCTTACTAGACTTAATTCCTCTTGGATACTAGGTCACAACCCACTGATATAACGAGCAACCTTCTCCTTATTTTCTTCTGCATGCCCTGCTCTAATAAGAAGTCGGTAAAAATCCTCTATATATTCTTGGACTGATTTTCCTGCTTGCTTTAACCCATGCATCTTTTTAAACAAATCAAGCTCATAATCAACAGGAATGAATTGCTTCTTCAATTTGTCCACCATACGATCCCACCTTGTGATCTTATCCTTTCCTCTTCTATTTCATTCCAATTGAACCTCTTGCCACCAGATTTTGGCATGTCCTTTCAGTTTGGACTTTGCAAATTTAACCCTATCATGATCCCTGATATCCTCATACTCAAAGTATTCTTCTAGTTCATTGATCCAATCGATCAACTCATCTGGTTTCAAATTTCTTGAAAATACACCCACATCAATTGTAGGTCTTTTCCCAAACTTAGTAATGACCCTAAAAAGCCTTTCCTCTACCTGATTTAGAACTTCCCTGTCAAATTCTCCTTTTGGTCCAATTTCTTCTTCTTCATTGTCGTCCTCACTTTCATCGCCTGCAGCAACATTTGTTCCTCTACGAAGCTCCTCCTACAACGCTTGTACCTTCCTTTGGAGGGCTCTAACCTCCTCAAGATTAATAGCTCCGGCCCTTCCACCATGCTCTCTTCATGGAGGCATATTCTTAATTCAAACCCACAACCACACAATCCTGGTGCAAACTGCCTCACAGTCGGCGCTCTATCTACACACTCAAGAAAACCAGCTCTGATACCACTTGATGGGGACACAACCCAAGCACAAAATGGACACAAAAAGAAAGGAAAAATTTTATTCACTGTGTAAATATGATAATACATTTAGTATAATGAAAATAGAGTTCAAACCATTCCCTAAGGGCTTACAATATCATAAATCTGGGGATAAATTCTTCTCCCAGTACCTTCTCTCAAACTCCACTCCGAATTGCCTTTTACAATGCCAGAAATGTTCTTAAATAGACCTCGAAGGGTTAAGGATTAGGAATACATTCTAGAAAGTGCTAGTTGGCATCCATCGACCAAATAGAAGGCTCTAGAAGTCGCATTAGAATTCGGCACAAAATTAGAAGAATCCAGAAACGGTAATCGAACTTTCAGGAGGCATAACTTTTGAACCGTAGCTCTGATTGATGAACTATTTACATTTTTAAAAAGATCTCGAAGCGCTCTATAGCCCTATGGACCAGCTTTGCTCTTCCCCCATTTTTTGACCCTTTTCAAGGTCATTTAATGCCCCTAACCTGACTTTGAAGCATTCTTAGGATGTCTCCATAAATCGAAAAGCTACGATAACTTTCAAACCGTAGGGCATTTCGACTTGATTCTTTTTCTGGAATGCTCTAAATTACAATTAAATTCATCTGGCCAATTTACACCTTCTTTTTCACAAAAATGATGGCTCAATCACATACTCCTATTTTTTTGGCATTTACACATATCCCAAGGTGTTCAAATACTCTATCCTAAAACACTGATAGTGGAATTGTGAGAGTTGGAACCTTTATTTGACCCATATGGGTATCCAGAAATGAAAACACATGAAATAGAAACTAAGTCTAAGTACATTTTTTTTTTAGGTGACACAGGATTGCCCTTGTACCTCTGGATGCTCTTGCATCAAATAAGACCCTATTTTGGGTCGTTCTTTGGATCTTGTGTTCAGGGATGTTAATTTCTAGGTTGGTTGACCTACAAGAGTCAGTCAATTTTGAGCTCTATATAAACCCTTCTATTTCCTCCATTTCTTAATACACAATCATAATAGGTAATTACATCCATAAGTTCAAGCTCTCAAGTGCTATTGCATTCAAGTTCAAGCATTTAAGCATACATTCAAGCATTTCATTAGAGATCAAGGATTTAACTATTCAAGCAATTGAAGGAGTTTATCTTCAAAGATCTTCTTTAGTCCATTGAAGATCCTTTGTTGCATCTTCTTGATCCAAATCTATTGGTGAAGTCAAGCACATTGCATTCAATTCAAGAGATATGACTTTGTAAGGTGAATTTGTACATTTACTTTACATACTATTTTAATTATTTCGATTCAAGTTTAATTCCCAAACTAGGGTTTGACTAAGGATAACCCCCCATTAACAATAAAACACTTTCCATCAGGGCCAAATTTCATGCCTAATGCAAAATTTTGCCCCTAAAGATTTTTTTTAGCCCTAATAGATTGCCAAAATATTTATGGGTTTCATTGGTTGCATAGTTTTAGGCTTGAATATGAATATTTCCACTCCTTTGACCACTACAACAAGCAAAAAACAAATTTTAAAGGTATATTTATTTTCCCTCTTTGTCCTTCCAATACAACTACTTAGATCTATTTCTTTATGCACGCATACGTGCACACACACACACACACACACACACACACACACACACACACACACACACACACACACACACACACAAATAACCTTAGGAATTGGATATGGTTTTCATTAGTACTCCTTGTTCATTTGGCTAGCGCTAATATTTCTAGACCTAGTTCTCTAGAATTGGGAGTGTGTTAGTGAATAGATTTTATTTTCCTACTAAACAATAATTCAATCTATGCCCAAGGCTTGGAAAATCCAATAAACGTGGTGTTATTCATTTCCCTCTTAATTTTATAGGTAAAGCTCCATTTACAAAAGATTTATCAATAAGTTCAAAAGATCAAAACTAATTGAATGCACACTTTTGCCAGAAAGTGCATAAGGAACACTCATGTACTCTTGGATATTGAGGTAAAAATTTACATATTCAAATATTGAAAGAATGAAAAGCTCATAGTCTTTCCACCAACAAGTAAGATTTAACTAGGAATTTAAATGTTACAACAACTCAAACTAATTTTAGAGAAAGATAAATTAAAAAATGAACAACAAATAAATAATAGTAGGTGTCATACAAAATTAATCATCACAACCCACAAAGTAACCATGATTGAATCTACCTCAAACGCCAAGTTTTAAAGCACAAAAAATATTTGATGTGTGTGTGTGTGTGTGTATTCAAAAGACTTTATTAGAACAAAGTCATTTAAGAGAGCACTTCTATATATATATATTTATATCTATCTATCGCTATTTCCATATATTCAACTTATAACAGTATTAACTTTATCAAAGTATATTTATGCTAATCCAAATCTAACCCCTAACTAGCTAAATGCTCCAGCATTTATAGTTCATTACAAATTCAAAAAGGCCTCCATTAAAGCCCAACCTTTTGGTTAAAAATAGTTATGAGAACAAGAAATAATTTTTGAAAAAGTATTAAAAAATAAAATAGAAAATAACTGCTTCAACTATATCTTGTTGCCAGCCTTCTCTCTGTCCGCCATGGTCTGCTTCACCAGTCTTTAGCTCCTAGAGGTGTTTGTGAATTCCTGCATTGCATGGGAGTGAGGATTCTTCAGACTAAGTAGTTTAGACCTACAAGCATCCTTTTTCCATTTAAGCTCTTTAATCCTTTGGCTTTGTTGCGGCATGAAATTCTTATTCAGATATAACATTGACTTGATGTTTGCTAGTGTAGTGAAGTCTCCAAAAGTAGGTGTATCATTGTCCTTGATTCTTGTCACAACATCATTGAAATTTTTAGTTAAGACCTCAGAGTCCATGTTGCCATCTTTGAACTATGGGATTCCTATAGGGTTAACAACATGCATATCCTTTAGGAGTTCTTTATGCATGCCAACAATTTCAATTTCCACTAATCTCATTTCTTCAATGACTTCTTTGTAGATCAACTCCTTCCAACTCATATTGCTCTTTAGGATGAACAACATGCATGAGTCCATAGTTTTCATGGGATTTTTGTTCAGAAACTTCAACACTCCATATTTTTCAACCTCATGAACTTAGAATATGATCGCTTAGCATCGACTTTGATCAACCTCCCATACTAACAGAAGCATTTGAATTTCACCTAACAACACCTCCCCTTCTACACATATGGTAGTAAAATCTAGGACGTATTTACTAACTTCCTTTATTATGGATGCCACCCATTCCTATACTGGATCTAAGAGTGGTTTACCCCTTTGCATCTGTTTAACCAATTACTGGTTGTTTGAGGAATTGGGATCAAAAGAATACAGCGTTTGAACCAGTGGAAGAGTGTCCAAATTCATCAATGAATCATATAGGCAGCCATAGTGATTACCAATGCCTTTAGCTCTTTCTTTGCTTTGCTATCCCTTTCTAATTGGGTCAACATGTGATCTGTAGATAATTTGAAGAAGTGATTACCCTTGTCTTTGGTAATGTCCCCTAACTCTATAGTGGTGACCTTAAAGCCTGCGGCATCAATTTCTCTGGATTCATCCTTCTGTTTGTCTGTAGCACTTCTGCCATTAACCTTCCTATCACTAGATCCTTGATCAATTGTGCATCACTCTTCATCTTTTTACTCTTAGAACCATGAACTGCATATTTGGTGAGAATATCTTTAACAAGTGTAGATATAGGCTGCAGGTTTTGTTTCTTGTTGTTTGAATTAGACAACCATGATGGAATAGTAGGAGTAGTGGTTATTCCTTGACTTCCCCTAGGAGGAGTCATAAATTTAGGCTTATTTGATTTAGGAGCTTTGGTTAACTACACATCACCATTTGGAGTATCGGAAAAGCTAAGGTCTTCTCTTAGACCTTTCCCTTTGAGCCATCATTTTCTTCTTTTGAATCTACTGTTGCATGAGTGCCTCAGATTTAGTCTTGGACCTAGTTTGAGGGGCTATGGTTTTTTTAGGAGATGGTGTTCCTTTTTGCTTATTGGGAGCCGATGTGCTACCTGCAACATGAGATGAAATTGGGATGTTAGAGGTAAATGTTTTAGAGAAAGAAACCACTTTTGGGGATTTTCCAATTTTTTTTTGATTAATAGTCTTCATGTTTCTTCTCCTTAACCAAAAATTTGTGTGAGTAAGAATAGATCTAGTCCTCCGATTTATATCACCTTGACTCCAGTTTACCTCCAATTATTTTAATTCACTTGTTTCTTCCCATCCCAGTTCAAAAATATCCAAACCATCCTCAACTACTCCTTCCAATTGGAATTTCAATTTGAGAGAATTAATTTGTGGAAGTGTTAACCTTGAATGATCTCTCTTTATCACTTCTTCCTCATCATTACAATCTTGCCACATATCTTCTAAATGCAAAACTTGTAGACACTCAAAAATGGTTCACATCTATGGTTTCATCACTTCTTCATACTAATTCATCCCATTTTCTCATTCTACTAACTCTAATCTTTTGGCCAAATTGATCATACTTTATCATTTGTATCCTCTTTCACATTAATTTCATGTCATTTGGAAATCATATCAAATCGACTCGAAACCATTTCAAATCAACTTGGAATCACCCTAAATCAACTTGAAAGCATTTAGAATCAACCATAATCATAAAAAATGTATCAAACATCTCAAATAAATCATCATCTCTTCAATCCTAGGCATTTTTGTGGCTTTCAGTGCCTTGGAAACCTATCAATCTATCAAATCTTATCAATTTGGCCTTAGTATTGTCATGGCTCTCAGTGCTAGGTCAAACTATCATTCATGTCATCCAATCTTTGACATTGTCGAGGCTCTTAGTGTCAGATCATGACATCATCAAACCACTTTAATAATATTGACTATGTCTGTCAATATTATTATGATCAACCTTATCAATCAATCTCAATCCTGTAGCATTTACGATATCAGTTAAATGTTACATATCTTAATTTCATGTCATGTGTCCTTGGCATATTATCAATTTCAATCAATCAATCAATTTGACCAAGGCTTTTTTCTATCTATCATCATCATATTCAATCTGTATCATTATCACATCTTCATCAAAGGATACTATTGCACTTATTTAATCAATTTTGGCCAATCATTTACTAATTTTCTCTATAGGATTAAATAAACCATAATTTAATCCTATCATTCTTACTAATTATTCTTCCTAATTGTCATCCTCAATTAATTAATTTTATTAATTAATTGATTCATCATTCGTAAACCATGGAAATTCTTAATTTCCTAAGTCACATTTTCCTCCATTAATTCCATTTTTTACTAATTTCTATTTTGTGGAATAAAGGATTTTTAATTCAAATATTCCATGAAATATTGACATCATCTTGACACTTGGGTGTGACACCTCGTGGATTCTCCATTGACACATGGCTAAGATATTTTATATTCCATATATTCTTATTCCCTTACACATGTCCATATTTGGCTTTATTCATCATACATTCTTGGCTTTAAGTGGGTTTGAGGTGTCATATGACGCGTCATAGATTCTCTTCCCTCTTTAGCCAAGTTTGACTTCCAAGCGTAATAGAATCCTAAACTTGGCATCTTGTGTTATATGTGTCATGGATTCTCAAAGGAATCTTGTGCCAAGTTGCATATCTAAGGGTGACAAATCCAATGCTCTCACCTTGAGTGTTGATTATAAAATGAGCACTCTTTCTCTCATTTTTGGTCCCTAGTTTTTTCACATTGTTCACTCCATTTCTCACACTAAAATCACAACTTCAAGTATTCTCATAGCATTATCCATATCATATGCTTTTTTTCGTCAATATTGTGTGCACTATAGGCAATTTTTGAGCTACATCACATAGATAAGAAAGAAGGACATGGGAGCTACAAATGAAAGGAGTTTTTAATATTGTTTTTCTTTCTTTTGATTCATTTAGATTTCATGGTAGACTAGTGGGTGTCAATGTATGTTTAGTGAGTTTGTGATTTGCTCATAGTATGTTAGACATTAGCCCATTTTTTGGTCCTACAAAATTGTAGGTGATTGACCTTTCAAACCAAGTATTTTAGCTGCAAAAACTTTATTGTCAAAATTTCTCCTCCCTTGGTAGGATCCAAAATTGAAACTGAGTAAGTTGCTTCCAACCATTGAGGCATTAATCATGTTTCTATAGGTTAACTGACCAACTCAATGGGAAAACAAACTCCCAGTCTTCCTGAGGTAGGTTGTCTTTAATCACCGAAAACAACTATCTACAAATTTTAGCTATGATGAAAAAAATCTAGGGCATACCAAGGCAGTTTCACCAGTTCTTCTTCAAATCCCCCTATTCTTAAGTATGTGAACATAGGAAATTGAATAAAATAGCTCCCATAAATTTGAATTAGCTTTTGGGCCTCTAAGTATAACCTCTGCATCGGTGCCTTTTTGAGGCTCAAGTGTACACTCTCTATTAGCGTATCATGTATTTTCCTAAAATCTTCCAACACTCTATCCCTTTGGAGTAGAGGACAATATTGGTAAATAATTACATCTTCATTCCAATTTTTATGAGGAAGAGAAGTAATATTGCTGATACAGACAATGCAATAGGTCAGATAGGAAGACATGTAGAAATCTTCTCTAGACACCTTAGCATGTTTAAGTTGAATTCTCAATGAACTGGCTATTAATTCCACCTAATCTAACAACTGTTATCCCTTCAGAATGATTTCTATGTAATGGTACATCCAATCTTTAAAGAGAAAAAATCTAAAGAACCTTTAACCTGGTGTAATAAGACTATGAGGTCATGAACATGAGGCTTCTTATGATCCTTGGTGACTATTTTGGGCAATCTTGAGTCACATTTATAATTTTTCTCTATCCACTTCTTAGCCAACATGTTATGGTATTTGTCTGGACTCTCCTGATACTCAACTAAAGATTGGGTAGGGCTAAAAGTAGCAAAGGTACACTCAAGTAGACACAATACTGAAGAAATAGTTTCCCTAGAAATGGATGACACTGGTTCCCCATCTTTATTCAAAATACTTTTGGTTCTCACATCATAATGGTCAATACATAATTGAGGTAGCTTAGGAATCAAAAGGGCACGAGGAAAAGCCCCAGCTTCAATCAAACCACTGGTTAGAATCTCTAAACAACCATTAATTTCATCATCTTGCTCAAGAAAATTTGCTTGCAACTTCTCAACTTTGACATCTTCCAAATTAGTATAAAAAATGATAGGCCTCTTACACTCTAAACTAGAAATATTTCTAGAGAAATGTAGAATAGACTTCATTTTAAGCAAAGGAAATAAAATCTCAACACGATTTTGTTCTTCAAAATATGCACAAAGGAAAGAACAAGGGGTTTCTTGTATTCTCACCTATAATTTGCTGAGAGAAAACTAGACCTCTTTCCTTCGTTTATAACTGCTTCTCCTTCAATTCACCTTTTCACATGATAAAACAATCAAATGGGAAAATTATGCTTTAAAAGGAAAGGAGACATACTATTGAAAGTACCACCTCATAACGAGATATTCATGGTGAATTTGTTACGGCTTGATTTACATGCTTTAAGTTGTGACAAGACACTTTCATTAAATGATCATCCTTTGTGGATGTCCTTGCAATAATCACACATTTCTGACAAATAATCCAACTTCTGAATGAAAGATTTGCCCTTTTGAATCATGATGACAACCAATCTTGTGTTTCAAACAAAATTAAATAAGACAAGATCTCCAATCATTATATCTAACATCTCAATTAATTTCTTGAGAACTAGTTGTCCTTGGAGAATCATTAACACCTGCACTCAAAAATCTTTAGTAATGGAACTACTTTGAACTACTTTGAACTGAGTTTCAAAGAGGTTCAAAGAGGTTCAAACAAACATCTTGATTATGCTTAGTGAGTCCCACCTGCAGAAAATGATTAGCATCAAAATCCTTTGGTTGAACTACTTTGAAGTACTTTGAACTGAGGTTCAAAGAGGTTCAAGACACAAGAGCTGCAATGGACATCACAGGATAAATCCCCATATGTAAAGCCTGGTGATATTCACAAGATATGATATCAAGAAGGGCTAGTTCAATATATGACTTCGGGCTTCAAAGGAAACTAGAGAAAATTTAAAATATGGTGACTCAAACTAAGGCTAACAAAGTGAAAGGATTTTTTTCCTTATTGTTCCTCCCTCTATATGTATATGTGCACATAGGTTATGTGATGTACTTAGGGTTCTACTCTTGATTTACATTTCTTACAACACACTTTCATTTTATGATGGTACATTTAACCCTCTCTTTAGTGGGAGTATGAGCTAACTCATACTCATAGTATAGTGTATCAAAATAAAGATTTAATCTCATCATGATTAAGGAGATGACAAAACTAGTGTGCCTCCAATAGAATTGAGTCTTCATCATATACAAAATCATAATAAGAGATATGTCTATGTCAAGAAAGAGAGAGGGAGTATGATCAACTCACCTAATAAGGTTTGTGTTCCTTATTGTGAGCCACACCAAAGCGATAGGATTAAATAATCTATCCAATTTGTGTGCCCATTAGTCAATCCCAAAAAATAAAAGGGGGTACAATCAAATGGCCTAACAATTTTGTATTTCTGATAGTCATTTGCATGAAAAAAATGGGAAGGATCAAATGGTTAGCAAGTTTGTATACATGGTAGTCAATCGCACAAATTTTGCACCTTGCGACAACTTTACACCCCTATGCTATAGTGCTCCTATGTCATGATAATGGTTTTTATATGCACTAGGATAGGTCAAATTATCTAGCAAGTATGTGTGACATTCTATTCAACCAATCTAAGACATGTAAAAAAGGAAGAGTAACTGGTCTAGTAAACTATGTTAAACTAGTGTACTCTATATGCTACGCTTGACATAAACACACACATATACAAATAAGGGGACTATGTATTCGCTCCCCCAACCCTGCGCTCCCCCCCCCTCTCAATATGGAAAAATAATTGCTTGTTTTGGCATATTAAGAAAGTGATGAAGAAGGATAAAGTAATTTCAACATCAATATAGTATCCACAAGCAACACCCAACCCAAGCCAAAGAGGTCACAACTCCTATGAGGCCATAGAAGGGGAGAATGCAACAAGATACCATGCAAGAAGTGAAAAAGGAAATCCTTGTAAAGGATAGCACACTGTTATGATTATCCAAGGTAAATGATATAGCTACCATGGAAACTAATTAAAAAATGATGTAATATTGGATGTCATTTTATACAAATATTACATACAACTAAAGGAATAGTGGATCCTTGAGAAAAATGAGAAAGATGAATATGATTCCCTTGCCCCCCAAGTGTAGGAACAAGGGAAGAGAGGACTTATTATGAAAATTATCCCCCAAAGGATAGGCTAACAATATTACATGGCATGGACCAACATAATAGGGACTTAAATGCTATTTAAAGGAATCAGGATCAAAATAGAACTCATCATAAGGAGATATGTGAATAATTAGTGGAGTGATCATTATAGTGGTGATACATGAAAAATATAAGATTCATAAGTTGTTGACTATGTTTAGGTATACTAATCACTTTAGCACAAAGAATTTTAGGAAAAACCATTTCTTGTTTAATAGGAGAAGACATAGTAGATGATGAAGGAGAGGACATGGACAAAGAATGAGATTCAACACTTTTTTGCACACATATAAATTATTATAGACAATGGTGTTGATAGCATGTGGACTATAAGAATGGTTATGCCCCTCATTGAGTAAGGACATTTTATGTATTTTTTTTTGTTTTCCACATCCATAATTAGTAAATCCATGATAGCTAGGACAATAACAAGAATTCATATCACTACATTTGTTAGATTCATCATGAGTTGAAGCAACCACAAAGTTATTAGAAAGATGATTTGTTTTAGATTTTTTGAATGAAAGATCATTAACTCTATACTCTCCAATAAAATTTGGTGTGAAATCTAAGGATCATCAATCATCTTCTAAAATGTAGAAGGAGGATTGTCATTAGATTCTTGATCTTGTTTTTCTTCAATATTTAGACAAATATTTGGGTTAGTGTCTACATGAAGAGTGTACATCATATTATTGTAGATATATTTTTACTTTTTTATGAGGAGATGAAGGAATAAGATGCATAGCATTTAACTATTGGAAATACAATAGGAAAGTAAACTCTGAAGGGGGGGGGGGGGGGGGGGGGGGAACTAAAATTCCAAATTAGACATATACATCCATAGCATGAAAGTAAAATATTCAACACATGTATGACATAAGATATTTGGTTACCCAGAAACCCTCCAAGGAGAAGGTAAAATTGGGATGGGGATGACACCCACAAATCTTCACTACTGCAGTAATAAAGTGTATCTAATGAAGGTTACAATGTTTGATCATGAAACATGATCTACCCTATGAAAGGACTGCCTTGTTAAAGGTTTACAAGATTGTTAGATCTTACCTTATTAAAAGATTTAAACACCTTGCTAAAAGTGTGCCTGGTAAGAGGATTTGAACTTATAATGAAGTAAGAACCATATTAAATGATTTACAATAGCCTATTAAGACTGCTCTATTAAGAGATTTAACTGATTCACTTGTTAGAATGTCTCAACAATAATCTTTCAGTTAGTACTCTGTTGCTTGATGTCAGATCACCTCTATCCTGATGTATACTTGATCCTCTCTGATAAGATTTATCTCTATTCTCCTCTGATCCCTTTCCTCTATTCTCTTTTAATCATTCTATAATGTAACTTAATTCATAACACCTTAATCACCATGAGTGCTCTATTTGTGCATGACAACTCTCTTTTATTCTCCTTATCATTCTTAGAAAGTTTAGGGTTTGTCTTCCTTAAGAAAATCTAGGCGACTTATGGTTAAGTATGAATCAACAATAGTGATTCATCCATATTGCCACTTAAACCTTCCCTTATTCTAATTGGATGCATGTAATGTATAGGGATTCATAATTAAGATTCATCCTTATCATCAAAGATCGTAAAAAAATCCTTAAGTTGGCCCAAAAAATGGTTTACATACAAGTTTGTGCCATTGCAAACAACTATGGCAAAACTGTGTAACTCAACACTTGAAGTCCCTATTGCTTGACATCAACTACAACTTTAATGTTATAAGTCGGCCTCTAAATGACTTGACATCCACTGATCACTTGGCATCTAAATAGCTTGGCACATACCATCTAATCGACACTTACTAGTTACTCAGCTCATACTAAATATCTATCACTCGACATATTCTATTTGATAACTTATTCTCAACATGTATTACTTTTTCGAGATGAACTAAGTAAATGACTTAATTATATTGTCACTCATATGTCAAAACCAATATGAGATTAACAATCTCCCCCTTTGACATGAGCGGAAAAATACTTTTTCATCTATGAATAACCTTTAGCCTTTCAAGCATAACTCAAATAATAACCATATACATACAATTTAAAAAAAAAAAACTTCAAAATTTTGCAAAATTTTATGACTCATCAATCATACCTCAAAATTAATAACTCTCCCTGAGTTTATTATGTTGTTTTGTATCTGAACTTAAAATTATTCCCTCCTGCTAAGTAGATTTGTATTGGTTGATCTGTATATCTCCCTCAAAAATATTATCTCTCCCATACCTATTATTTCTCCATACCTTATGTCTCCCCCATACTTATTTCTCCCCCATGCCGACACTGATGTCAAAGGGTTATACACTTAGAGTGTGTTTGTCCAAAAATTATTTGTGGAAATCAAGCATGATTTTCAATGTTGCATCCTAGTTATCACAAGCTACCTCTAATGACTTGATCTGGATGGCCAACTTGGCAACAAGGTGAACTAAGCCTTCATGAGTAGAAAGATGTGGATCTTTCTTCATGAGTGTTACAAAAAAGGCTAGTTCCTTGTGCAATATCTCCATATGTGGAGTCATAATTGACTAGATGCTAATCAATTTAGCCTTGATGTTTGCTCCATCTGTGTGTAATGCTGCTAATTAACTTTGGGAGTTGAGGAGATTACTAAAATTTTTCTCACTCTAAGCTAGAGACTTTGGCAAAGTTATACCAAATGACTATATATGACTCTCCAAACTTATAATATGACTCCTCATATCTTGTGTGAATAGTGTGAGATTGCATAATTCGGTGTACAAAGAGAAAATATTCTCTAGTACCTTCTTCACACCATCGATTTTTGTTGCTAACTCAACCTATGATAGTGTGATGACACTTGATATCTTTTCATCAACCTTATGTTGGAACTTCCTTTCAGACCATTCAAGTAGTTTGACATTTGAATATAGGTCTATGCCATTTAGCTTCTCCACTAAGCTAGTTAACTGTTCTAAGATCGACTTTGTTACTTCTGGTGCTGGCAGGATAAATGTATCAAGAAAAATATCCTTGATATCTATTATTGCTTGCTTCTACCTATGCTCCTGTCTTAGTAGTTCTTAATTCTTCTTCTTTGCAAGAGCTTCCTGGAGTATGCCCATATGCTCAATAGTGATAGTTGCATAATCAAATTTGGGCAACTTAATCACTTCATCCAAGTTCACATTAACAAATGATGTGATTTCATCTACCTTAGATGTGTTTAGACTCGGCTGTGATGATTTTAGTGGTATAACTTCTATACTTGGCCTATGAAGAGCTTGACTAGGAGTAGTAGTTTCTGGTAAAGTTACCAATGTTTGTATTGATAATTGCTCCTCAGGTTTGGTAGTCATACCTAGCTCTTTAGTTTTATCCTTTTCCTTCTCTACATTCATAGATGCACCATGCTCTTGTGTTGTAGGTGCAGGAGTATCTACCTAACCTATTTGACTTGTGTTCCTTTAGTCTTCTCCGTCTCATCTTTCTTCTCTCCAACTATCTCACCCTTGTCATGTTCACTTTCCTTTATAGTGACTGACATTGGAGTACTTTGTGTCAATGTATTAATGGTAGAAGTAGTTTTCTCCTTCCTTTGATATACCACAAGGGGTAATGTAGATTGTATCATGGTGAATTAAGGAGGGGATATAGGTGTAACTTGTTTCTGTACTTCCTCCCCTGCAAATACCTTGTCTGCCTTCTCAATCTCATCAACACTCACCACTACAAGATTCTCACAAAATTTGGCCTGGGTACTAGATTCCAGTATTATCTTCTTCAAGTCATCCTTTATGAAAGGATTGATGTTTTGAGTGATAGTATCAAGAACATCCTTTATCTTTACAGTATCATTTTCTATGTTAACCTCATGTGGAGGGCTGGCACTCAACACTATTGTATTTGGTACACTATGTTTTGTTTGCTGCTCATCCTCAATTGGTACATGTGTATCTACATTTGTTTCAGTGCCTTCCTCTTGTGTAATTGTCTCAATGTTAACTATGATTACCTCAGTTGCCTTTTGTTGCTCAACTTTGTCCTTGCCTACCTCAATAGGTGCCTGCATAATTGTCTTGGGTACTATCAAACCATATAGTGATTTCCAAGTCAAAGTAGTCTTTTGTACAACATCCTCAACCTTGTTCTACAATATGTTGAGTGCCCTATATTTTGGTACAAATTTTCTAGTATGCTTCTTTAATGCTTTGGCCATTGTTTCGCTATCCAATTCTGGCATTACTCTAGCAAGTGTAGTCTCTCTAATTTGTCTCTCTATGTTTAGACTATATAGCCATTTATGCTCAACTCTATAAGATAATTCCTTTGGTAGAGAGTTGGCTATCTCAATTGGAGTTTGTTTAAATGTTTCCATCATGGCATAAATTGATTAATCTACCTGGTTCATCTCAACTTTTCCAAGTGTGTCAAATTTAATATGTGAGGGACTAGACAAATCAATATTGTTCCTTATGTTCTCACATAGTCTAAATCTAACGAAGGATGTTGACTTACCACTTGAAATTGATTGTTGTCATCAGATTTTGTCTTCCCTTCATCAGATTCAATTAAAGCTATGTATTTTCTCCTTGATATCTTCTCAGGCTCCTCTTCATTGATAACTAGTCTAGCCTTCTTCTCTTTTGACTTGAATGCTTCTTGAGCCTTCTTTGTAGTAACCCTTATGGTTGCCATTGTAGAGGGAATTATAGGCTTACGTTTTGCAACCTTCCTTGGTTTGCTAGTAGCTGGGGTCTTAGCTTTCCTCTTCTTTTTCTCATGTGCTTCGCTGGCTTCTTCTCCCTCAACACCTTCTTCAATTTCTACTTCTTCTACTTGGTCTTCTCCTTGACCTTGAGTTAAGGCCAATAGTGCTTGAGCTAGTATATCCTCTCCATCATCATCATCATAATCATCATCTTCTTCTTCTTCATCTACTCTTTCACCAAATTTCACTTTTAACGTCTTCACAATTTTTTTCTTCTTCCTAATGACTGAGGTAGTCTTCAAATCCATAGTTATCTTTGATTCACGTCATAGTTTGCAAAGGTAGTACCCTTAGCATCTACATCCTCTACAAGTAATGTTGTTATTACTGTAGAGGCTTCATCAACATTGATTTCATGGCCTAATGGTCTTAGCCACCTTACCCTTGGAACAACAACTTAAACATAAGTATAATCAATATCAACTAGAAATAAAACATCATTGAAATGTTTCTCAACTAGTGAAATTGGTGTCCCTAGTCTCTTCTTCATCGATTGTTTAAAATCCTCAAAATAGCTTGTCATAACTGACTCAAAATTGTTCCTAAATTGCTTAATAAACTCACCTATCTACACTGTAATAGATTTTTTTATTTTCCAAGATACTTTACCAAATGTGGGGAATGTACTTTTTACATAAAAGAACCTACATACAAGAATTGAGCCAAATTTACATTGTGCACTTTTGGTCTTCCTTATAGCTCCCAAATTTTTTGACAATTTTTGCATCTGCAACTCAATAAGGTCATAGGTATGATCCTTCTTGACTATCTTATAGCCCATGCAAATAGCAATACATGGTACACTGTTGAGCCTACTAGATTGATAGAATTTATGTGCTATTATCCTCACATCAAATGTAATTAGGGGATCTAAGATAGTATCAATTGTCATCCCTCATTTGTTCCACATTGACCCTATATTCTTCTAATGACCTGTTTAGATTCACTTCTCATTGTTTTAGGTCATTCAAGTGTTGGATACCCTATTACTCTATGTACAATTTTATTAGTGATCTTCACCAATCTATTATCCAACCATATAGAATTATCACGAGTTCTACTTAAGACTATCTTAATCCATTCAGTCTTGAAAACATTTGGAAAATATAGGGCATGGGTCAACCCTTTTCTCTCTACTATTTTGAATTCATCCTTCAATGCTCCATTTTCACATAATTTTCCATAGATTTCCCTAATCTCCATGTCTTCTGTGCTATCCACCTTGCATTTGTAGCAACATCTTACATCTTGAGTCATCAAAACTTGAGGTGGTATCATTAACAATGCACCAAATAGATCTTGCTTGTAAGAAATATCAGGAATGGCTCTAAAATTTGGTTGTCTAATCTCATTAGTTAACAATTGCACATTTAATCTCATTAGTTACTCATTGGTTTTCTAATCTCTTTACCCTCTTTAACCTTAACAACTGAAGAACTAGATGCCACAATGTACACTAGGGTTTGTGAAAATTTAAACTGCATAGCTCGACACACGATAAATGAATATGTTGTGATGGTGTCGAGTGACTGTTGAATTCAGCTTGCAAACACTAGTATGATCTCTTTCAATTTTTTCTTTTTCTCTTTGTGCTCTTCTTCAAATTTGAATGATGTCAAATGAGTAGAAATCAATCATATAGACCTTAAAACCTTAATGCTTAGTGCTTACATAGTTGTAAGCTTGGCTTTAATAAAGATTTTGACTCACTTGACTTCCATGAAGTTTAATTTCCACTCGACAATCACTATGAGCTTGGTCAGTATCAACTTTGATAGCTCGACATCAACTAACATTTCATTTGGCAAGCTTAGTGAAACTTTTTATGCTTGATAGTAATGTGAAAACTGACAAAACTTAAAGATTTCTTCTAGATTATTAACAACACTTTTCATCTTTATTTATACATATGTAATCTTTTTAAAACTAAATACTTGGAACTGATGTATAGTATATCTTTTAGATATTAGTTCCACATACCTCTTTATTGCTTAATTTGAGGAAATGTGATCACCTAACCCATTGGGTGAAGTGATCGCTTCTGAACTTGATGTGTTATAATCTTCCTTTCTCTTCCATGTCTTCTTCATCTCATCTCTAACATTCTCAACATCTGCCTTTCCTTTGCTTTTGTTGAACTCACTGCTTGGTGCCTTTGAGCTTGTTGGACAATTTCTGCTTATGTGACTAGTCTTCAAATATCTAAAACATGTGGTTTGACTTAACCATCTACTGTAGTCACTTCTAAAATGTTTTCTTATGCAATTTTCAACAACATGTCCATACTCTTGACAGTAGTGACAACTATACCTTATATTATAGTCCCAATTATAAGAGTTTCCACTATGCTTTACCTTTGTCTGCTTGTTTGATGACCATTTACTTGGATCTACACACATATGCTCTATGTCCATACTTTTGTAAGTTATAGTAGTATCCATCAAATCTTTGTGTACTTATGGTCTTGGTTCTACATTCATATGCTTGATGTCCTTGTTTGTTGCATTTATGGCAATGACCAATGAACTTCTACTTAGGATTTTGATTTGTAGTCTTGCTCCTGAAAATAGTAGTAGTATGACCTATCTTACCACAATTATGACAAGTAGATTTGGAGTTCTTACCTTTTTTACTTCTTTCTTCACCACTTTTGGATGATTCTCCTTCTTCAGTACTAATGTATCCCAATCCAGAAGTATCACTGTTGGATCTAGGGGATCTCATCAATTGTTCAAAGTACTTGATGGCTTCACTAGGTTTGTTGAAAATGTCAATAAACTCCTTTTCTCTTTTAGATCATTTCTTAGTTGTTCATTCTACAAATTTAGTGTTGTGATCTCAATATCCTTTGCATTTAGTTCATGATTTGCAATCATCATTTGACCCAAAGTTTCCAATTGCATGTTAGCAATCCTAGTTACCTATGATGTTCTCTCTTCTAATCTATTGGTCAGAATCCCTTTATCATCTTCAATCATGATTTTGTCCTCTTTAGCTTTTGTTTTCTACTTGGTCACCTCACATAGTAATACTGATTGGACTTCTTGTTCTCTGTTGAGATTTTTGACATCTTTAGTTAGGGTTCCATTCTTTTTCATCAGATCTACAATTGTTGCATCAAATTCATTGGTGTTTCCATTTGAAAATAATTTAGTAGTGTCAATCTCTTAGTATTGTGTGTCATTATATTCAATAAAAATTTCCTTCCTTCTCTTTAGTGATATCTTCAAATCATTTCTTGCTTCATTTAGCTGATGTAAAGCAAGTTGTATTTCAATCTTCTAGTTTTCAATAGTCTTTCCCAATATGTAGACTTCCATCTCCAAAATCTTTCCTCGAAGATGCAAAGGTTTACTTTCTAGAGAACTAAGCTCTAATACCAATTGTTGGAAACACAATAGAAAACTAAACTCTGAGAGGGAGGGAGGTGAATTAACACTTAAAACTTTCAAGCTCTAAAACTATTCACCACACATCTATCTCACAATCTATGCACATAAAATGAAACACCAAATTAGACATATACATCCATAGCATGAAAGTAAAATATTCAACACATGTATGACATAAGATATTTGGTTACCCAGAAACCCTCCAAGGAGAAGGTAAAACTGGGGTGGGCATAACACCCACAAATCTTCACTACTGCAGTAATAAGGTGTATCCAATGAAGGTTACGATGTTTGATCATGAAACATGATCTACCCCATGAAAGGTCTGCCCTGTTAAAGGCTTATAATATTGTTAGATCTTACCTTGCTAAAAGTGTGACTGGTAAGAGGACTTTAACTTAAAATGAAGTAAAGAACCTATTAAAGGATTTACAATAGCCTATTAAGACTGCTTTGTTAAGAGATTTAACTAATTCACCTGTTAGAATGTATTAGTAATGATCCTTTGGTTATCACTCTGTTGCTTGATGTTAGATCACCTCTATCTTGATGTATACTTGATCCTCTCTAATTAGATGCATCTCTAAAGTCCTCTTATTCCTTTTCTCTATTCTCCTTTAACTAATTTTGTAATGTAACTCAATTCATAACACCTTAATCACCATAAATTCTCTGTTTGCACATGCAAAATCTCTTTTATTTTTCTTAGAATTATTAGAAAGTTTAGGGTTTGTCTTATGTAAGAAGACCTAAGTGACTTAGGGTTAGGCATGAATGAATGGTAGTGATTCATCTATATTGTCACTTAAACCTTCCCTTTTTCAGATTGGATGCATGTAATGCATAGGGATTCATAATTAAGATTTTTTCTTATGATCAAAGATTGTAAGACAATCCTTAAGTTGGCCCAAAAATGGTTTACATATAAGTTTTTACCATCATAAACAACTACGTCAAAACTATGTAACTCGACACTTGAAGTCCTTGATGCTTGACATCAACTACAACTTCAATGTTGTAACTTGGCCTCTAAATGACTCGACATCCACTGATCACTTGACACATACCATCTCCTCGACACTTGAGTGATTTGACACTTACTAGTTACTCAGCTCATACTAAAAATTTGTTGCTCGACATATATTACTTGATTGACACGAACTGAGTAAATGACTTAAGTATATTTTCACTCCTATGTCAAAACCAATCTAATATTAATAATAACCAAGGTCTACCTAAAAGAAGGTTGTTGTTAAGAGGTCTAGGCATGACGTGAATGAGAGTATTCAAAATAATAGAATCTACTTTGATAGGTGAAGAGATGATGCTTAAAGTTTTATTAGAAATATTATCAAAGCCACATATAGGAATATTATCATGTTTTATGTTTGAAAGATTGGGTTTAATCTTTTTGCAAGGCTTCATGATATGGACGAGATGTTTGAAGAAGTTCTCGAAAGGAAATATTGGTAGGGACATTGCGTAATTGTGATACCAAATCATACTCCATCCAAATATTTTTAGGAAGATGAGGTGGAGGAGGAAGAATAGATCGAGAAGGTAATAGAGAAGTAGTAGGTTGAGGATTATATCTTGTATGATAGGTGTGAGAAACCATATGATATTCCAAAGGATCATGAGGTTCCCCTTGAAGAGTTATAGAAGGACAACCTTTAAGGGTGATGTGAGGAATATTTTATGGAGAGTAAACTTTATGAGTGAGAATGGGTTGAGAAAAAATTTAAGTTTATTATGATTTTTCTTCTCTATAGACCCATAAGATTTCATTATCCTCTCTTATAAGGAATCCGTACAATAGGGATTATGGATTTTTCATTAATGTTTTATCATAAAGCCTCTTAATAAAAGCATTTATAATTTTCTCCTCTTGCTCTAAAATATCCCTAAGAAGAGGGTATGTTTTAGTAAAAGGAGAGAAATTGAAAGAAAGTATAAAATCATCCTTTTACTAAAACACCATAAAATAAAAGGAGAGAAATTGAAAGAAAGTATAAAATCATCCTTTTACTAAAACACCATAGAAGTAAAAGGAGAAAAATAGAAAGAAAGTATAAAATCATCCTTACTAAAGGCATCCCGCTAGAAAGTTCATATATTAGGAAGAGATTTATTATGAATCCTCAACTATCCTTCACAAAAAGGAAGAAAAAAAGAAAGTTTAAAATCATCTCATTTCTCTAATATATACTCATAAGGCAATTTAAGAGATGAAAAATCAATATCACATACTTTAAATTGATTCCTTTTAGGAGTAAAGGACAATGTTATTTTATTGCAAAGGGGATAGAGTGGTGGTGGAAAGTTTCTTTAAACAACTTTTGCAACATGAGAGAAGTGCATAAAACTAGATATATACATGCAATGCAAAATAAGACTAACTAGATGCACAAAGAATAGATAATTTAATTAAACTCCATAATATATAAAAATCTAACTCCAAAATGTAAGAAAACGTTGTAGGAGGTTGGGTTTTCCAAAAGAAGGTAAACATCTAATGCAATAAGGAAATACAAGATATCAAGGAATCTAACTCCAAAGTCAAAAAGAGATGTGTCAGGTTTACCAAAATATTTAGAGGGGAAATGGAGGTTCTTAATAATATGTGTAAATATAAGGCTTCCACTTTTACACTAAGCCATTCAATACAAGAGAAAGAGGGACATCCAAACATAACTCTCAATATATGTAAATTTAGAGTATCTAAAGACAAATGGATAAAGGGATGCTAATTACATCAAGGAAGTATGCAAGAAATTTTTCTTTCATGCAATAAAATTTTGATTAAGGATTAAAAAATGTTAATGTGCAATTGAGATAATTTTTTTAATGAGAAGTGTAAGATAGATCTAAGTGCTAATTGTAATCACCTAAAAATGGTCATCTAGACTATTAGCCCCCTTTTCAACATTTTGGCTAAATTAATTTAATCATTTACCTAGACCAAATTGCTAATAATCAATTTATTTGATTATAACCTATAGTTTGACTATGCTATCCTAAGTTCATTATTTGATTAAAAGAACATGTCCCCTTTTAATTAAATAAAATACCCCATTCTTCTAACCCACTTAAAGTGCACACATAAATTCCTTTTTCTATTTTGCAATTAAAAGAAAAGGCTTTGTGACTTTTGTCTTATATGACAAGTCAACTTATATTCTATTGGTTGACTTGTGTGTGCACATGGATCACTCCTCTTTTTGAATTCCACCGTTGATCATCCACCATCTTCATCTTGATCTCTACCGTCCATACATCTTTAAAAGGGAGAGAGCTTTCCCCCTCAATCCATCCTCATTTTGAATATTGTTATGCTGCAGGTTTTCTAATAGGTTTCTTTGGAGCTTTGTGGAGAACTTCTATTTCTTATCTACATTCTCTCATCCATGGCATCATCTTAGCTTAGATTTCATTTTTACATGTAGCTTAGATCATATAGTCTAATAGTTGGATAGTAACACTCTCATCCATGCTTAGAATAGCTACACTTTTCATATTTAACATTCTAGTTTAATCTTTAGTTGCATTGCATTCTTGAGGAACTCCTTAGGACATTTGCATTCTTGCATCTTGTCTTTGGAACCTCCCATTGCATGGTTTACTAGCAAGAAGAGTATCTCTAAGGCTCATCTAAGAGCCTTCTTATTCTTGAAATATACTCTCTTGCACTCCATGGATAGGGAGCTCTAAGCCGACATCCAAGCATTCCGAACTCATGGAATCATTTGGATAGAAGGGTTTAGAGTGTGACACTTTCGAGTATACACTAATTACATACAATCAACCAAATTAAGATATGAAAATAAGTGTAGAATAAAAAGTGGAATGAATGATAGAGTACTAACCTTGAAATGTGTAGAGGAATGTATCCTTTTAATCCAAAATTTGTACCTGTGTCAAAAGTTTTGACTATAAATTTGCAAATCATAATACAAAACCCAAAATTTGTTATTTTTCTTAGTGTGTCAAGAAGATTTCAACCTGGTGCAACATGTTTAAGTGCTTTATAATGAAGCCACCATGTTCTTGGGACATAGTAGACAATTTGCACTAACTTATTTGGAGATCTTTCAGTGACTAATTTCTAGATCTGTAGACATTATTTGTCTATCTCACTCTTGCACACTAAAAATTTATTATTTTGCTTTGGTTGGAAGAGAGATTTTCTTGGTCAAGCCTAAGATTGAGGAATCAACATTGAAATTGAAATGTAAATGTAAATGTGTAAACAAAAATAAGACAGATGTAAGGATTCACCTCACTTGTAAAAACTGTTGTTATTAAGGATTTGCAATACTTATGTTTTGTAAATGTTGAGCCTACAATTAAGGATGTACGAAATCTCAACAAATGTAATGGATCTATGAAAACCACATCATAGAGCCATGGATGTGAATGTACATAAATGAAGAAGATGATGACTACCTCAATGTAGATCTCCTCCCTTGATAGTCAACAAAATGTTAGATCTTGATGAGGAGATTCTCATAAAGGATCCTTAAATCTTAAATGCTTGAAATGCCTTAGAAAACATGCTAGCTTGAGTGCTTGGAGTTTCTTCTTGATATATTTTAATATAAAAATGGGATTCCTAGGCTTCCTTTTATACTATTTTTTGTGCTTGAAAATAAAGAAACTTGACAAGCTCACCTAATTATTATAATTAACTCTCCAAGACAAAAGTAGCCTTGATAATCAAATTAAGGAACATGTTGACCTTGGTGAACCTGGCCTAGAATAGGCCAACTTAGGTTGACCTATTCCTCCCAAGTCGACCTAGTCTTTTAATTCAACCTATTCCTAGGTTATTTCTATTTAGTGGGAAAAGATAGACACTTTAATAGGGTTGTAGGTCTCTAAAATTTAGGGCCATTGGGCCATTAAAATATGTATGTGAGGGAAAGAAAGGAATTTCCAAATATGATTTCATTTATAACCCAAATTAGCTTAGCTAGAACCCAAAGGAAGAAGGGTTCTAATACTGAATCAAATTATAAAGATGAATACAATACAAGGAAAGATACTCGTTGGCCCTTGATAGGATAATGTGTATGTGGAATTGAAGTAATTGCTTAAATAAAGTAAATCTAGATGCTATGTCAACACAATTAGACAAATTAAGATGTAGATCTAGGGAAAAGATATGAAAGGAAATAAAATATGAAAGACTCAACTTGAAATGCATTAAGGAAGATGTATTTTATCTTTGAAACTTATAGATCTAAATTGTCTCTAAATATTCATTCGTGAATCTTGGAATGAAATGATGAAAGGAACAAAACTAAGAAATCTCCCTGAAAATGGACACTAAAGGTCTATGTAAACATGTAAAATCACCCTTCCACTATGTTTATATTGTTCAATGACCTGTGACTCACTTCTCTAGCTTGATCCCAAAAATTATGTTCCAGATATGTAAGCTCAAACTGGCATCCTACAAATAAACACAAAAATAAGGGTTTTGGGGTTGGGGTTTGATGAGGCATTGCCTTGGTCAATCCATACATAGGTTATGGAATTAACCATAAATTTAAATTTAATTAATAAAGGAAATGCTTGCATGTAGTAGATCTGAATAATATCAAGTGAAAGATTCAATTACCTTTGAAGATGCAATTGTCTTTGATATGTGATCAAATATGTAAATATAATGGCCTTGACTCAAAGAAATCATAAAAAAATCAAAGAAGTCAAAAAATCATGTATGAAAATGTATGTGGCATACCATGGATGAATAATGAAAGAACTTGAATGGATTGGACTGATGGATCTTCTCCTCAAAGCCAAACTTCACTACCACCTTGAAGGGAGAAGCTTGATGCAAGAAGGAGATGTTTAGAATTGAATGCTTGAAGATGACTTCTTGGAGAATAATGCCTTAAATACTTTCATTGTTTTGTATGTGTTGTGAATGTGAGATAAACTGAGAGTGACGTATGAAAATGAATCCCCCTAGCCTCCTTTTGTACTAGTTTTTTTGGGTAGGAAAACAACTCAGGCTGACGGGGGAGTTAATTAAACTGATTGGTAAAATTGAGAAATTTTGGTCCCTGAACCTACAATCATAAAGGAATAGCTCTACTTGGTCCCAAAGGTTAGATCAAGGAAGCCATTGGAAGCTCTAGGTACAAGTGAAATTGGAAGGTAATTGACTTGACAAGAGATATGGTCAAAAGGGTATCTAAGTGACACCTAGAAGACCATGTCAAAAAGTGATAGATGACAAAGAAGCATGAGATGGAAGAGGAAGAAGATAAAAAGAGACCACACCATTCTAAGGAGGGATATAAGTTATCAAAGTTAATTATATCGATTATAAGAAAATACATTTAGCCTCCACTATAAAAGTAGTGTGAGGCAAGCCATACTCTTGGTAAAGGAAGGACAGAAGAAAGACAATGTCACATCAAGGTAGAACATCACCAATCTTAAGAAAATAAGCCAAAAATGTAGGATCATAAATCCATGCTCATGCATAAGAGAATGAAAACAAAGCAAAAAGAAAGTCGAAGAAAAAAAAGCAAAAAGATACAAAAAGGGCTAATTTTAAATCCCAAATCAACTAGTGAAAGTGACCTTAGCTAATGAAACATCTCATTGACTAAAATCATATTTAGAAGGATATTAAAAAACATAAGAGACCATATAGGAAAGGAAAGGGAACCGAAAAGTACTATGTCCCTCATGATTATGTCCCACCAACATGAAAGCATAGAGAGAGAGAGAGAGAGAGAGAGAGAGAGATTATCTTGTCCAGTTGGTTTGTGTCCCTTGCTGTGAATCACAATGAGGAAGGATTAAATGGTCTAACATGTTCGTTTGCCTAGTAGTCAATCAAAAAACAAAAACCACGATCAAATGGTCTAGTGGGTTTGTGTGCCTAGTATTCAATCATGTGTGACCATCAATGACTTATGCATGTGTATGTGTGCATCTATCATAAATCAATTTCCTAGTCCCATTATGGATTGTAAATGTGTGTGCATTACCTTATGAAGGATTTAGAAAAAAAAACCAAAACAAATGTGTGTCCTTGGGATGGAGATATGTCAGTTATATCCATAGGGGATTTAACAAATGTACACACATTATCCATATGTATGAGATTTAGCATATGTTTTTGTGTGTGCAAAAGAGACATGAAGTAACAATGCATATATTTGAGGGTGATCTATAAATCATACCCAACTGGTGAAGGCGCACCTTAATAAAACTCCCTAGGACTAGTTCTTTGTTTTGGTTTCTAGTTGGATTTTTGGCATGTACTAACTCTAGCCAAGTCAAGAGTGTGAGCTTGGACCTTTCAAGTTCATCTCCTTGTTTGAGTTGTTCCTAGATGAAGTTTTCATTCTAGGAGTTTTGGTTTGGTTGTTTAGCGTTGCTTGTGTTAGGGGTCGTGGGTCTAAGACCATAAAGCATGAGGAATATGTAGGTTTTAACCTATCTTTTTTTATATGATTTTTTTACATCATATTTCATGGATTGGAGATCCTACATGACATTTGGAGCAAGAAAGGGAAAAGATGTCAATTGTGCAAAAGTTGTCAAATAGACAAGAATAAAAAAAAAATCATGCAAATTGATATCCTGAAGGATAAATCATGCCTAGACATCATTAATGGATAAATCATGCAAATTGATACCTTGAAGGATAAATCATGACTAGATAGGTTTGGAAGATCCCAAGTGAAGGAAAGCAAAATTTCTCAAAGATGCAAAAAGTTGCCAAAGTTGTGCAATTTTTGAAAAGTTGCTTGACAACTTTTTGACAGGAAAGTTGCATAATGCAAGAAAGAGGTAGATGGTTATTCCAACTATCTACAACCTCTTGGGGAACTTATAAAACCACTAATTAAACCCATCCCAAGGGTTAGAAGTTGTAATAATAAAAATTTGTGCAAGTGAATCCATGAATTACAGTCTAGTTTTTAAGAATTTTAGAGTTTCTTAGTTTCCTGTATGGAATGATGGATTGAAATACTTGTTTTGGTGTTGGATCCTTATTTTTCAGGTTATTAAAGTAGTTTTCCATTCATATTTCAAGTTTTTAGATGTTCATTTAAGTAAGTTTTGAAATTCATTTGTACATTCTCTATGTGTTGGTCCAATTTGGACCATATGTGCAAGAATGGCTCCCCTATGAGTTCCTACCATGAGTTCTTCATGGTTTTAGGGTACATGGGAGTAGAGCTAGTGTACATAATGTACATAGGTTTATGGGCATTGGAGAGTTGGTTAAGCAATTCAAATGTGACTCCCTAGGCAAGTCTTTGATACTTAGTTAGGAAATCATAGTATTGACAGGAAGATTTTGGGGTTTGAATGTGAAGGATACTTCAAACCAAGAATTGAAAAAGGAGGAGGGGTGAGTGATGTCACTATAAGCCAAAGGAGAAGGTCACATAATAAATTTTTTTGAGGGAATGATTAGACACTAATCAGCCTTATCATCCTTATTGTGAAACCCTTAATTATAGGCACAAAATTGCTTTTAGGTATATGGATGGCTTGGAGATCTAAGACCCACAAAATACTTGAGGTTTTCCAAAAGGGTACTCAAATCTTTTTTTTTCTTTTTCTAATGTTGTTTAGAGAAAACTAGAGTTAAAACCCAAAAACCCAAGTAGGAGGGTAATTCAATTATGCCTAATTGGTGCAACTTGGGCAGTTTTGCAAGAATCAATAGAAAACCTAGAAGGTTGAATGATGTCCAAAACTTTGTTGAACCCTTGGTATTTGGTCTTTAATTGTTATCATTGATGTCAATAATGAGCATATGATACGGCTAACATGACGAGCATATGGTATGGCTAACATCATTTAATTATCTTATTTGATGTCCTTAATATTTTTCAAAACATATTCAAGACAAATACTTAAGTGTTATATAATTAACATGTTCACAATGTTTTTGAAAACAGACATAAAAAAAAGTTTTGGTCTATTAGAAAGTTGACAAGCCTTTTTATCAGATAGATCCCAACTATTATACCTTTTTGGAAAGGCCTCCAAGTTAACTAAAATGGGTCTTTCTTAGTTTTTGCATAACACGCGTGGAAAGAGATAAAGTATGTTTATCAAAAGTAGGTACCAAATTGTTATGACAATTTTGGTAGATTTGAGCGGTTTTGGTCTAATAGAAGTTTAGGGTATGTAACTTCCTCCAAAATTTTGACTTTCTTGATTTATAAGTAAAGGATAAATTCCTCTAAAACACCCAGTAGGTGGTTTTGATAGAAGTTGCAGAATTGGTGTGGAATTCCTTGTAGACCGAATAGTTTGCAAGTAGATTTTTAACAACAAAGAAGAGAGTAATGCTTTATGTTTCTATTTTCATATTTGTGATTTGATTTTTATTAAAGAAGTTTATCAGAGGTAGAAGAAGGGTTATATATTGCTGCTTCATTCATTTGTATCAGTATTTGATCATATCTTTTAATGGAAAAAGAAAATATATTTGGATATTGGATGTTTTGAGGAGAATAGAAGTATATCTTGCATTGTGTTTTCAACAAGAAATTGAAACTAGTGATTCATGATTTGTGTTGTAATAGAGATGATCCTCTAATTTTATAGCTCACTTATTTATTTTTGAATTTGATGCTTCTTGTATTCATGAAGTTGGTGCTTCAAGTGTAAGGGATTAGTGTTCCTTGAAATTGGTGTTTCTAAAACAGGGTGTTGGTGATTCCCAGAGTTATAGCTCTAAAAGATTTTCCCAAGAGGCTAATAAAGTTTTAGATTCAAAGTGATTTTTTACTCTAAGGGGTTTTATACATTAAAATATTTTGTCACTTTTTAATTCATTAAATATCTTGCTCATGTATTAAATTTGTATAACTTGTAATTGTTTCAAGTTTTTAAAGTATTTTAAACCATTGATTCACCCCCCCTCTCAGTGTATTCCAAAAAACTTAATAAGGGAACCAATCACTCCTTATAGTGGTAGGAATGGTGAAGAAGGATAAAAAAATTGTAATTGGAAAAGTGGTTGGAAGAGGCATTGCTGAGTCCAAGAAGTAATCTCATTGGTGTATCTAGTATCTAGGTAGCGAGTAGTTAGAGGATAGGGAAGAGATCTTCTAGGGATTAGGGTATCAAAGGGAACCCTAATAGGCTAAGAGAAAGCCTAAGAAAGTCCTTGAGAAGCTAAGGAGTAATAAATCTACATATCTTGTCTTACATCAGAGTGGTATCAGAGCAAGATTTGGGTTTGTGGTTATATGTTTTAGATTGTAGAGTCAGTTGGAGAATCAAATACGGTGACAAATGAAGAACTAGATAAAGAGATGGGTAAGTAGAAGGAGAGGAATATAATCCTTGAAGAATCCCTATAAGGAATAAAGACCAAATTGGAAGAAGTTACTAAGGTAGATAAGAAGAAAGACCAAGAAGGTGAAAGCATTAGTAAGGGTAAAGAAAAGATACATGAAGAAGATCTTATTCCTGAACCAGACCCTCTAATAAATAAGGAGCCATTCCTGAAATCCATCAAGTCACGAGGTGGAAAGGCCCTAGAAGGAGTTCCTTTGTTTAGTAGCAAGATGGACCCTGAATTGGTGATGGAATGGATTGAAGGGATGGAGAACCACTTTGAGTGTGAAGGTGTGAATAAAGCACAAAGAGTTAAGGTGGCTAAGTCTAGGCTAAGGGGATCAGCCCTAACATGGTGGAAGTACCTCCAAGAAGAGAGGGAAAAATTGGGAAAGAATCCCATTGCAAATTGGAAAGCCATGGTAGAAAAGGTGAAGGAATAATACTTGCTAGAATACTATGAGGTTTAATTACACAAGAAGAGGCAAAGTTTGAAACAAAAGGACATGGATGTGGAAACTTACACTGAAGAGTTTTACAGTCTATTTTTAAGGTCAAGAGTACAAGAAGATGAATCTATCAAAGTGTCTAGGCATCTAAGAGGTTTGAAATAGAATATACAAGAAGAGATCAACCTATGGACTCCTATAATAGTCCATAAATGCTTCCAAATTGCTTTGAAAGTGGAAGATAAGAGTAAGAAGAAGGAAGACTAAAATTTTAGGGGTAGGGGTAAGGGTAGAGATGGAAGAGGTCAAAGAAGCTATGGTGGAAGAATATCAGATTATAGGTCACAGGGAGACAATAAGGTTACTGAACAACAAGAAGGAAGTTCAGGAAGAGGAGGTTTCAACAAGGGTAGAGGTTCTAACACTAGTTGGAGAGGAAGAAGCATTAACCAAGGGAGAGGGTCTATTTTTCCACCATGAAGTGCTATCATTTCAATCAACTAGGACACCCTATAAATAGGTGCCTTGAAAAAGGATCAACTCCCCAAGGAAGCACAAAAAGGGTTGACTATGTACAAGAAGAATCTAGTAGCAGCAACAAACACTCTGAGGTACCCATAGAATTAGAAGAAGGAGAGAACCTAATGATAAGAAGAATAGTGATCAAGGAGCTAATCAAAGAAGAACCAAGTCAGAGAAGAGAACTCTTTAGAATTAGATTAAAATCAGGAGAAAGGTGTGTAGAGTCATGATTGATTTGGGCTCAACTGAAAACATAATCAGTGAAGAGATAGTCAACAAGTTGAACCTAAAGAGTCTCCCTCATGAAAATCCATATAAGGTCACATGGCTAAATAAAGGACAACACATTCTTGTTGGAGAGCAAGTATGGGTAGAGTTTAGCATAGTGAGATACAAGGATAGGGTAATATGTAATAGTCTTCCCATGGATTCATGCCACCTTTTACTTGAAAGGCCATGGTAGTTTGACAACCAAGCCATACATGATGGAACCAAAAATGCCTACTCATTCAAGAAGGATGGGGTGACTTTCAAGATCCAATCCTACTAGAATAAGGAGACTTGAAGACCTCAAGTCCAAGTGTTCTCATGGTTATTGAGAAGGAGTTCTTGAAGACCCTAGAGGAAGGAGATGGAGTTGGGTTTACATTGGTTTTGAAACCTAAACATGAAACTGTTGTCAATAAAACAAAGATACCAAGGGAAGTACAAGAATTGCTTGAAGAGTACAAAGCCATTGTCAGTGATGGACAACATGTCACCCTACCTCCTAAGAGACTTGTTAGCCATCAAATAGATTTCATTCCAGGAGCTACCCTACCAGAGAAAGCTTCCTATAAGATGACCCCTAAACAAAATGAGGAAATTACCAAACAAATTCAAGAGCTCCTAGACCAAGGCATAATTTAGGAAAAGCATTAGCCCATGTGCAATCCCTATTGTTTTAGCACCCAAGAAAGGAGGAGCTTAGTGACTTTTTACTAATTCTAGGGCCATTAATAGAATCACCATTAGGTATAGGTTCCCAATACCTTGAATTGAAGACCTAATGGAATGTTTAGGGGGAGCAAATCATTTCACCAAGATAGACTTAAAAAGTGGTTACCACCAAATCATAATAAATGAAGGGGATGAATGGAAAATAGTCTTGAAGACTACAAAAGGTTTGTAAGAGTGGATTGTAATTCCATTTGGCTTATCCAATGCTCCATCTACTTTTATGAGGTTGATGAATGAGGTATTAGTAGATTACATTGGTAAGTTTTTTTTTTGTATATCTAGATGACATCTTAATTTTTAGCAAAACTAAAAAGAAGCATATCAAGAATTTGCAAATTGTTTTTAAGGAATTGCATGAAGAAAAGTCATTGATCAATTTGGAGAAATGTGACTTCATGAAATAGGAACTATTTTATCTTGGCTTTTTTTTCTCTCAAGGTAACCTCAAAATTGATCAAGAGAAGATAGATGCCATTCTAAGTTGGCCTATTCCAAAAACTACATCAAATGTGAGAAGCTTCCATGGTTTGGCACAATATTATAGGAAGTTTATCAGACATTTTAGTGGCATATGTGCTTCCATGTTGGATACAATCAAGGGTGGTATGAAGACAAAGTTCAATTGGATCCCACAAGCTAATCATGGTTTTGAGACACTCAAAAATATGATAGCAAAACTCCCTACACTAGTGCTTCCTAGATTTGAGAAAATTTTCTAAGTGAAGCGTGATTCTAGTAATGTGGCGATTAGGGTTGTTCTAAGCCAAAAAGGAAGGCCAATGACTTTTCATAGTGAGAAGCTTAATGATGCAAAGAGTAAGTACTCTTCCTATGACTTAGAGTTGTATGCTCTAGTCCAAGCTCTAAGAAAAAGGAGGCAATACTTGCTTCCAAAAGAATATTTTTGTATACTCACACAACCAAGCTCTCAAATTACTTAATTCTCAAGACAAACTCGACATTAATCATATGAAATGGGTAGAGTACCTACAAGCATACACATTTACAATCAAACATAAGAAGGGGGTGCAGAATAAGGTAGGTGATGCATTAAGTAGGAGACTCCTCATAGTCAAGAAGTTCAACTACAAAGCATTGGTATTGAAAGCTTTAAAGACCTATATGATGATGATGAATATTTTGCTCAATTCTAGAAGGTGTGCAAGGAGTTCAAAAACAACTGTCATGCTAAGTTTTATGATTATACATTGCAAAATGATTTATTGCTCAAGCAAAGTCAAATTTGTGTCCCAAGAGCTTCAATGAGGCAAAATCTGATCCAAGAGAAGCATAATGGGGTGCTCAGTGGTCATTTTGGAGTTAATAAGACTCAAGAGTTAGTCACTAGGTTCTATTTTTGGCCAAGGATGACTAGAGATATTAGACAATATGTTGAGGGTTGCATAGTGTGCCAAAAAGTCAAAGGAACATCCTCAAATGTTGGTCTTTACCAACCACTTCCAATCCCTAGTAGGCCATGGGAGTGTATAAGTATGGCTTTTCTAGTTGGCCTACCAAGGATAAGGTAGGGGTATGATAGCATTTATCTGATTATGGATAGGTTTATCAAGATGGCCCATTTTGTACCTTGCAAGACCATACATGATGCTTGTCCAATTGCTCATTTTTTTCTTCAAAGAGGTGGTTAGGATCCATGGTCTACCTATTAGGATTGTTTTAGACAGGGACACCAAATTCATGAGCCATTTTTAGAAGACACTATGGAGAAGGCTTGGGACTAACTTGTCTTTAGGATCTACCTATCACCCATAGATTGATGGCCAAATAGAGGTGACTAATAGGAGTCTTGGAAACCTACCAAGGTGTCTCACAAAGGATTATGGCCAGACTTGGGATCAACTCATTGGGTAGGCTAAATATGCCTACAATGACATAATGAATAGATCAATGGGAAAGAGTCCCTTTGAAATAGTTTATGGTTTGCATCCTAGAGGAGTTTTTGAGTAGAGAAAGTTGAAGGATGGAGTACACAAAAGTGGCTATGCTAAGGAATTTTCCCAATCCATGAGGGAAGTCCATGAAAATGTAAGGAAGACACGAACTGAAAATGTTGACAAATTGAAGCAAAAGGTGGATGCCTCAGAAAGGGAGTTACAATTTTAGATAGGGGATCTTGTGATGGTACACTTGAACAAAAATAGATTATCCAAAGGGATACCACATAAGTTCTAGATGAGAAGGTTGGGTCCTTGCAAAATACTTTCCAAGTATGGCAACAATGCTTACAAAGTGGCACTTCTTGAAGACATTGGGTTGTCTCCCATTTTTAATGTTATAGATTTGATTTCCTTTAAAAAACCTATCCATGATGTTGATTAGAGTCCTCAAGAGGTCACACAAGATGTAGCAGACCTGCACCTAACCCCCACTCCACCTCTACAAGAATATAGATACTAGATTCAATGATCTACAAGAAGACTAGGAAGAAGGACTACTTAAAACATCTTGTCAAATGACTTGGCAAGGATGAAGTTGATGCTACTTGGATTAGAGAGAAAAATTTCAAGAGGTTGGGTATTGATTCCACCTTACCCAATCCAAGGATGGATTAACTTCTTTTTTCTTGGGGGAGTATGGTGCAGGAGAACCTTAATCAAAATCCCTAGGACTAGTTCTTTGTTTTGGTTTCTAGTTGGATTTTTGGCATGTACTAACTCTAGCAAATTCAGGAGCATGAGTTTGGACCTTTCAAGTTCATCTCCTTGTTTGAGTTGTTACTAGGTGAAGTTTTCATTCTAGGCATTTCGGTTTGGTTGTTTAGTGTTGCTTTTATTAGGGGTCATGGGTCTAGAACCATAGAGAATGAGGAAGATGTAGGTTATAATATATCTTGTCCTCCATGATGTTTTTACATCCTATTGCATGGATTAGATATACTACATGACATTTCAAGAAAGAAAGGGAAAATATGTCAATTGTGCAAAAGTTTTCAAATAGACACAAATTAAAAAAATCATGCAAATTGATGTCCTAGAGGCTAAATCATTCCTAGACATCATTAATGGATCATAATAGATAGGTTTGAAAGTTCCCAAATGAAGGCAAGAAAAGTTTCTCAAAGATGCAAAAAGTTGCCAAAGTTTGCAATTTTTGAAAAGTTGCTTGACAAATTTTTGACAGGAAAGTTGCATAACGCAAGAAAGAGGTTGATGGTTATTCCAACTACTTGCAACCTCTTAGGGACCTTATAAAACCATGAAGTTAAGCCATCCCAAGGGTTAGAAGTTGTAATCAACAATTTTTGTGCTAGTGAATCCATGAATTATAGTCTAGTTTTTAACAATTTTAAATTTTCTTGGTTTCCTATATAGAATTATGGATTGAAATACTCATTATGGTGTTGGATGCTTTTTTTCTTCATGTTATTACAATACTTATCCATTTAGATTTCAAGTTTGTGGGTGTTCGTGTAAGTAGGTTTTGAAGTTCATTTGTAAATACTTTGTGTGTAGGTCTAGTTTTGACCATCTGTACAAGAATGGCTACCCCATGAGTTCCTACAGTGAGTTCTTCATGGTTTTAGGGGACATGGGAGTAGATCCAATATAAATAATTTACATATGTTTTGGGGCCCTAGAGAGTTGGTTAAGAAATTCAAATGTGATTCTCTATGCAAGTCTTTGATCCTTGGTTAGACGATCACAATATTGGCAAGAAGGTTTTGGGGTTTGAATGTGAAGGATACTCCAAACTAAGAGTTACAGAAGGAGGAGGGGTGAGTGATGTCACTATATGACAAAGGAGAAGGTCTCATAATAATTTCTTTTGAGGGAATGATTAGACCCTAATCAACCTTGTCATCCTTATTGTGGAACCCTTAATTAGAGGCATACAAATTTCTTTTAGGTGTACAGATGGCTTGGAGACCTAAGACCTAAAAAATACTTGAGGTTTTCCAAAAGGGAACTCGAGTCTAAATTTTTTTCCCATCTTGTTTAGAGAAAATTGGAATTAAAACCCAAAAACCCAAGTAGGAGGGTTAATTCAATTAGGCCTAATTGGTACAACTTGGGCAATTTTGCAAGAATTAGTAGAAAACCCTATTGGTTTTGAGTCCAAAAAGTTGGATGATGTCAAAAATTTCATAAGGGAACCCCTCACTTCTCATAGTGGTAGGAATGGTGAAGAAAGGTCAAAAATTATAATTGGCAAAGTGGCTTGAAGAGGCATCGAGGAGTCCAAGAAGCAATCCCATTGGTGTACCTAGGTAGGGAGTAGTTAGAGGATAGGGAAGAGATCCTTTAGGGATTAGGGTATTAAAAGGAACCCTAATAGGCTAAGAGAAAGCCTAACCAAGTCCTTGAGAAGCTAAGGTCAACTAAGTAAGCTACCTACTATAATCACCTAAAAATGGTCATCTAGACTATTAGCCCCTTTTCTCAGCATTTTGGATAAATTAATTAATCATTTGCCTAGACCAAATTGCTAAAATAAACTTATTTGATTATAACCTATAGTTTGACTATTTTATCCTAAGTCCATATTTGATTAAAAGAACATGTCCCCTTTTAATTAATAAAATACCCCATTCTTCTAACCCACTCAATGTACACACATAAAGTTCTTTTTCTATTTAAAAATTAAAAGAAAAGACTTTTATCTCACATGAAAGGTCAACTCATTTTCATTGGTTGACTTTATCTTGCACATGGATCATGCCAAAAGTCAACCTCCACCCTTGATCATCCATCTCTTGATCTTGATCTCCATCGTCCGTAGACCCTTAAAAGAAAGAGCTCTCCCCTTCTCAAAGGATCGACATTCTTGAGTATTTTAATGTTGCATGTTTATTGATTGATTTCCTTAGAGATTGTGGAGAACTTCTACTTCTTATCTAAAGTCCCTCATCACCATTTCATATTAGCTTATATTCATCTTGCATTGTAGCTTAGTTCACTTTGTAGTAACTTAAGTCACATAGTTTAAGTAGCTTGGCTTTTGTAACATTCTCATTTTCTTAATCTAGTTGCATTATGCATCATATTGTAGCTTAGCTCATTCTTTCATTTTATAATTGAGAATTCTTTTGGACATTCACATTCTTTCTCTTGTCTTAAGAACCTCCCATTCCATGGATTACTAGCAAGGGTTGTGTCTCAAAGGCTTAGTTGAGAGCTATTCATATTGCTCAAAACACTCCTTTGCACTTTGTGTATAGGGAGCTCTAAGCTGACATTCAAGAATTCCAATTCATGGGATGACTTGGATAGAAGGGTTTAGAGTGGTGCACCTTTATAGTATACATTTTTTGTGTCCATCATGGGGTAGAACACTTTGGTTTTGCTCCTAATCTACATTTTTTCCTGCATTTTCTACTTGCTATCTACTCTTTTTTAATAGTCATAAATATTGGGCAATACTTTCTTAGTATCATATGACATTTGTCAGCACTATTGGGTGATATATTTTCAGTAAAAGTATCATGTGCCCATACTAAACTATATTGAACTAATATAAAAAATTGTATCATACGACTATAGGAAAAATTATTAAATGAGGAAATAGTATTGTACCACTATACTTTAAAGTATCATAGGATACTCTTCCAGTGTGAAATGTCACCCAACCTAGAACTTTATGTTGTTAGGGTTCTTTGATAAGTTTTTTAGTTCATTGATGTCTATTTGTTTGGTGTTTTACATCCATTATAGTTATTGACAGAGGTTTGGTTGTAGGTATTTATATTATTTTTGGGACTAACTTGTGTTGGACTAAAGATTGTGCTTGTAGGTTTTTTCCCTAAATTCTTGAATATTTATCTTAAAAGAACCCATGTCAAGCTTCAAATGCAAAAAGGCTACTAACAATTGTTTGTAGGGCTGCCTAAAATCGTTAAAAACCAAACAAGTGCTTGCATTTCCATTATTTTGTGTGTGATAGTCCTACTAATTATTCATTTTCATAGCCACATAAGACTTGTGATTCTAGTCTCTTGATGGTAGGAAATTATTCTCTTCACCCTTTTGTTGAATGAGAAATCTTGACCTGCCTTCAGATTTCAAAAACAAGAGAACTAATTGAACTTGATTAGTGTGTTTGGGGGAAAAAATTGGGATAGGAGAGTATGCTCTTCACCCTCATGGTCAATCATAAATATTAACTCTCAAGAGTGGATCCAATTTGTTTAGTCTAGAATCCTTTAGAGGGTCTTCTCTTGAGAAATCAAGAGGAATGACTGAAGCAGGGACAAGCAAACCCAACTATTCCAACCCACTATAAAGTCAAGGCTATCAAGGATACAAAACTTTGGTAGATGTAGTACATGTCTTCACTTAGTGTGAGTACTTATGGGATTGGAACCATGAGGAAAATGCTAGGAAAGAACACTTAAGGTGCTCTTGTGGCTACGAGGTTTGTTACTTTCCGCAAGGCAAGATGTCCCTTGATTGGGTTGAAAAGGAGTATTATGACTGAAAACTCTTTCTAAACACTCTAGGTTAGTAACTACCTTATTTTGCAGGTCAACTTCTTTGTGCAAGTATCGATCCTAGTGGATTACCCAAATTAACCCAAGATTTTACACTCACCATTTGTGTCCCCTTGGTTATGCTTATGTCATCTCCATGAAAAATCAAATATCTCTTATGGGAAACCACTTGGTGTGAGAAGAAGGGGCACTTAGTGTGGGCCAAGTTGTTGAGTAATGAACCTTGATTCTTAGTTAGATCTACTTGACAAGTATTGTTTGAATGTGCTAGACCTATGTAAATGTTCTTACAAATCAAACATCTTGTTAACATTGGTAGAAATTTGTTTTGATATCACAAGTATGTATTGGCAAGGTTGCTTTGTCCCTTGTTCAATTGTTTGAGACATTCAAAATAACCCTACTATTTGCAAACCATGTTGTTCTCTAACAAAAACTAAGGTCCTATACTATCCACACAACATTCTATTTTGAAAAAAATTAACTGTCAACATGAAACACAAATTTTTTTGGGGTCAAAAGTGCTCTTTTCCACAATTCACTGGCACACTATCCTATAACTATTGGAGACATATCGTACAATATTAGTTTCCTAAAATTGTATTACCTGACTACTATGAGTTCTATCGTCTGCCTATAGTGAACTGTATCACCCTTTCAAAGGAAAAGTATCACCTGAGAAAAAGGTGTTGCCTGGTTATTGTCATCTCTATTGTACGATACTTTATGCTATCCTAATATTTCCTGATTCTTTGAGAAATATCACCTAGCTTCTGTCGCTCCAAAAACAAAGTCTAAACTGCATTTTAGTTTATTTAGGGGTGTTGTCACTTCATCCTACCTGAATTTGGTTACAAATATTTGTGTTAGGTTTTATTCTAAGTCAAAAATATGGGTTTAGTTTAATTGATGTAAGTCTCAAAACATCACTAATGGTCATTTGTCAAAGTCGAATTACCATTATATGCTAGCTACTTGCTATTGAGCTTCTTTTGTACTATCTCAACTCGAGTCATTAGTGCTATAAATTCTTGAGCACTCTTGACAAGCCATCTATTTTACCTTTGACAAGTGATTATTCTTGATTGTATGAGATTCAAATCTGAAATGCTTTCCTTGTCTTATTAAACAAAGACATACTCTTACATGCTTGTTACAACTATGTTCCAAGTCACTAAAGGTAGTCATCCTCCTTTGACCTACAAAAAATTGGAAACTCCATCTAGATGCCCTTATGGACAACCTTGTGTGGAGGATCCTGTCTAATCTAAATTTAAGAAGTGGGTTGCAAACACGATATCTAGTGAATCAAATACCTGTGATACCAATGTTCAAGTTTTTGGAAAATCTTGCAAAACTTGAAAGAGTTGTATGCAAACCAAAAGCCATCTTATTAATCAAAATTGAAAGGATATATACAATGATGGAATATCAATAGTCACCATATCCATGAATTCAAAATTTTAAAGTGGCTATAATAAAAATTACAAAATTAAACTAAAACTATTCAAACTAGGTGTCTAATTATCCCAAATTGTTGGGGTCATAACTTTTGACCTAGAGGTCAGAATTTGAAACCACTTACACCGTTCAAAAGAAGAACTAAAAATATAATTTTAGTCCCTAAAATAGGGAGCCTATGGTTGTCTAGTTTTAAGGACCAATAAAATTTTTGACTTGAAAATTTGAGCACAAGACCTTCAAAAAGGCCAATTAAAAAGACAGAAAAACTTTTTTAAAGTATGAAAAAAATATTTTCAAAAATTTTGATCTTCTATATAATTTGGATTACTATCTCTAATAAAATACAAGAAGCTAATATCTGACATAACCCACTCTATAGCTTTGAGAACCCATTTGGTACACCCTTTGATACACCCAGGGGTGAAGACAACATCTCACTCACCATGCATCCTAAGGAAGGAAAACATCGCTTAGAGGAACAAGCATGCCTAAAGGCCATACGTATAATAGAGAGAGGAACTATCATCAAGCTAAGAATGATGCTCATGCTAATGATCATAATGATGAAAATAGATGTGGCTACCATAACAATCCCTTTGACAACATTCATCTGGTGGAAATGATGGGAATAGTAAACCTTCCAGAAATCCTAGGATAAATAATGGAGGGTTTCCATCACCACCTATATGCTCACAGTCACACCATGAAAGTGAGATTAATGACAAGATTACTAGTGAAGACCTCATGAGATTGCAACAAGATGAAATCGCCCAAAGGCTAATGCTCAAAGCCTTGGAACAAAATGGGGATAAATACTTTCAATACATGACAACGAAGGGGTGGAAACTCCCTCAAGACTTTGATGTGCAAAGGATTTTTTTTAAAATGGGAACTCGTTGAGGATGAAATTTTGAGAGAGGAAATGCAAGAACTTAGGAACCAACTTGCTCAATTACAAGTTTCTAAGGAACAACCTAAAACCTCATTTGTTGAATCAACATGTGTTCTTCCTTTTGATAGGATTCTTTACATGATTCCATTTCCTAGGGATATAGAGGTTCCCAAATATGAAAAATTTGATGGAAATGGTGACCCTCATGATCATGTGAGGCACTTCTATGCTATTAGCATGGAATTTATGCATGAAGACATTTGCCTCATGAGGTTGTTTCCTAGGAGTTTAAGAGGTCAAGCCATGGAATGGTTTACAAAACTAACACCCATCTGATGCAGAGCCCTCTGTATTTATCTTCAAGGAATCTTAGTTAAACTCAAGGGATTCACAATAGGCTGGTACACCCTCAAGGAACCAAGAACATCTCAAAGATTACAACAAAGAACCCTGACATTATACACCAATAAAGACAAAATCTTCACTCACACAATCAGATTTCTATGTATGATTCCATTGTTCATAACTTCTGTTCTAAACATCTTCTTGAAAAACCTTTTGGAGGAATTGTTCCAAATTAGTAATTCTAAAACATATCCAAATATGAAACCAATCCAATAAGCAGATTATAAATTATGTACTCTAAACCGAGATCCATATTTTCTGTCATAAACCAGAATCAAAACTGGTAACCCTGCCTAGGGCATTAGATATCTTCCTCAAAATAAATCTAAATGAAACCAAAACAATTCCATATTATCCATTATTGAGTCTAGTTTTCAAATATATAAGCCATTTATTTTTCCAATTCATATATAATTCTTCAAGCACAAATCTCTACCTTCATCTTGAATGGATATCTTTAAAAATCAGTTTTCACTCAAATCTTCATAACTTTCCCAAATCTAAATGAAAATGATTCAAACTAGTTGGAAATGAAAGGTAGTTCACATATATTTCCAATGAATATCATTAGAGATCTTGAGTCTCCAAAATATTTCTGCATCACACGCTGCAACATGACTATATTCAGCGAATCTCAAATCTGCAAACATCCACTTTCACCAAAATACCCATAACTTATTCATTTCTTCATAAAATTGAACCAAACCAAAAGCATGAGAAGAAGGATTCATCATACTATATATAAAATACTATATTACATGGTTTTCAGGCTGTACATAGCCGTACAAGGCCTGGAAACTACTCTAAAACTAAAAAAACCAATCAAAACCACAACAATAAAATGCACCAAAAATGTATCAAAGTATTTCCTCTTCTCCCAATTGATTTGGTTCGACCATAAAATGATTTTTATATCTATTTGACAGTTATAAACCTTCCTAACTACCCCCAAGACCAACCATATACCTTTTTACATCATTTTTCTATTATTAACAACTTTCTCAAAGTTGCATTTTACAACTTTTTTACGCAACTTTTACATTTTTGACAAAAAATGGCTTCATAGCCTTTACAACTTGACCCAAATACAATACAAATGACTCAAATGACTTTAGATGGATGTCAATAGATCCATTCACCAATTAAATAAACATTTTTACATTATTTATCATATTAAGACCTCCTTTGACAACTTATTACAAATGGCTTCTCTAGCTTTTATATCTTTGTCTTCTTAAAATTTAATGTGCTCCTGCATCAGAAGAGACTCATGTCCTTTGCAAGGTAATGGTGTCAAATCAATCCTCTTCCCATTACTCCATAGGTGATGGATTCCCACAAAACTGATTCAAACTCCCAAGGTTCCTATTAGGTTCTAAGACACCTTAAAGGACAAATACCACAAATATGGAATAGACCCTCAACTATCTCTTTGAACCCCACAAAGTGTTTCAACAGACTCAAAATGACATGTAAAATGACATGTATAAATAGGTTTTAAAATCCCAAAACCAAGTTCATGCACAAACCCAAGTTACCCCTCTTGACTAGGCTACTCTCTTCTTCGGATCAGCAGACCCTGTTTTCTTGACTTTTCTTCCAAACTTTACAAAACACCAAGAAAAAAAATATGATTTTTAGATACCCTTTTCAGAGTTTTATAACATATTAAAAAATCAGATATCACTATTTTGGAAAGATTGTACGGAATAGGACAGTTTTGTCTCAAAATTAGGCCTTTTAAGCCACTTTTACAAAGCAAGTACCCTTCAAACTTGTCCCCTGACTCTCAAACTTTCTACAGTATGGTATTTTGATGTCAAAATAAAGATTCCTCAATATTTCTTCCAAGTTGACCTTTCTAGGCACGATTTCCAACAAAACCTCTCATTAAATGGCATAAAACAAGGGCTTTACGGTTCTCCCACTTCCAATCACTTCTAGAATCTGTTCAAAGATGGAACACCATATTTATGGCATGCCCTAACTCCAGCAAACGTAAAAACCCTACCTCATTAAGGTAGATTCTCTGCTGCTATACTTGTCCCTTTGGATTTTCCTCTTTTTTTTCACACCTTAATTGCTTTGGTGGCCACCAATCACTGGTTAAATGCTCAATACAAGGTTAGTAATCATAATACATGTTAAATGGATGGTATTCCATGAAGAAACAGTAAACATTTCATGGAAATACCATGATTAATCAAAGAAAACTGTCAAAAATGCCTAAAATATGACTGTTACAGCCAACAGTACGGAATTTTGATGACCAAATCTTCAAATCTGAGTGCAAAACCCTATGAATCACCTCAATACATATCTAAAATAATATTACCATTCATTCCAATATCAAAAAATGCTTACAAAACAAAGGATTCTTCAAATTGCTCTTGAAATGAAGCACTTTTATTGCAAATTCTATAACAGTCCGTACTATCTTAAGGTACAGGCCGTACCAACACATATATATATGTTCAGGAGATAGTTCTCAACCTCCTTAACTAACTCCAATTTGTTTCACTACCTATCCCTTTATAAAATTCAAATTAGAAGGTTTCCCTCCAAAACGGCGTTTATGCAAAATTTGAATTTTTTTAAGCATGAAACTATGTCTAAAGGGACTTATTGACTATTTTAACGTATGCAACGACTTGGGGTTGTTATGACATACTACTAGACCCTAACTAATGACTTCTCTACCTTAAAAAACCACTAGATCCCATTCCAAGGATCAATTACAACTCTTCAACATTGGAATCAGCCCATACATCATACAAAACTATAACCTTTTGTTCTTTCAAAAACCATGATGGGTTGTAAAATAGACCAATTGATATCATGAGATGCTCCAAGACCTCTATATGTCCTTGAATCTCCAATGTGCCCTGGATGAGTATGGGATGCTCCTGCATCAAATTCACCACCTTGAAAGTTGTTCTTGTCCCAAGAACATTGTTTCACATGGATGGTTTCCTTCACTCCATATTGCTGCATATGCTGCTTAGGAATGAAATCTCCTAGTGTAAAATGCCCTCTCTTCTTATTACCTACATGCAAAACATTCAAACATTTATTAGAAATCTTAATTCCTGCCCTTGCAGCAGTCACCATTACTGTTTCAACTGTGTCTCTGTTTGCTTGGACAGTCTTTATTCCAGTCCCCTTGAGACAGTACTCCTGCTGTCTTCCCACATGCTGCTGTACCCTCTTTTTATGGTACCTTTCATGTCCTCTGATAGGACAGTAGACTTCACCAATCCACAGTCCTTCACCACCTTGAAATTCTGCCTTCATCTTTATCACAGAATTCGGTATGTTCTGTCCTTTGTCTGTCATCAGTTGCTGCTGTATCATCTTCATTCTACCCTCTGCCTGACCAGTATCAAGTTCTCTAATGCTTCCTATAAGAAGAGACTCATGTCCTTTGCAAGGTAATGGTGTCAAATCAATCCTCTTCCCATTACTCCATAGGGTATAAATATTGGTGTAGCAGTCATGTGTAACTCTCCTAGATACTTGCCAAGTTCTACCTAGGATGACATGTGCACAGTTCATATTTACAACATCACATAGTACTTGATCAGTGTACTCACCAATTGAAAAGCTTATCATGGCCTGATGATGCACTATGAAATTTTGATTTTCTTCCACCCATGTAGCATAGTATGGCTTAGGATGGTGTTGAATAGGTAACTTCAATGCATTGACAACATCCCATGAAATTAAATTGCTGCAAGTACCTGAATCTATGACCAATTTATAAACTTTACCTTGTATCAAACAATTAGTCTTGAAAATACTTACTTGTGGTGTCCATTCCTTGCCTCTCCTAATCATTAAGGATTCTCCTGTCTCAGGGTTTGCCTTACCAGTTTTCCTTACTTCCTCTTCTTCTTTATTTTCCTCCTGAATTAGTTGTATCCTCCTCTCCTTTCCCTTTTCAGGGCATTGGTAGGATTGATGCCCCACTCCTCCACATGTGAAGCATGTACCTGTGAAGCAGGAGCACATTAAATTTTAAGAAGACAAAGATATAAAAGCTAGAGAAGCCATTTGTAATAAGTTGTCAAAGGAGGTCTTAATATGATAAATAATGTAAAAATGTTTATTTAATTGGTGAATGGATCTATTGACATCCATCTAAAGTCATTTGAGTCATTTGTATTGTATTTGGGTCAAGTTGTAAAGGCTATGAAGCTATTTTTTGTCAAAAATGTAAAAGTTGCGTAAAAAAGTTGTAAAATGCAACTTTGAAAAAGTTGTTAATAATAGAAAAATGATGTAAAAAGGTATATGGTTGGTCTTGGGGGTAGTTAGGAAGGTTTATAACTGTCAAATAGATATAAAAATCATTTTATGGTCGAACCAAATCAATTGGGAGAAGAGGAAATACTTTGATACATTTTTGGTGCATTTTATTGTTGTGGTTTTGATTGGTTTTTTTAGTTTTAGAGTAGTTTCCAGGCCTTGTACGACTATGTACAGCCTGGAAACTATGTAATATAGTATTTTATATATATTATGATGAATCATTTTTCTCATGCTTTTGGTTTGGTTCAATTTTATGAAAAAATGAATAAGTTATGGGTATTTTGGTGAAAGTGGATGTTTGCAGATTTGAGATTCGCTGAATACAGTCATGTTGCAGCGTGTGATACGGAAATATTTTGGAGACTGAAGATCTCTAATGATATTCATTGGAAAGATATGTGAACTACCTTTCATTTCCAACTAGTTTGAATCATTTTCATTTAGATTTGGGAAAGTTATGAAGATTTGAGTGAAAACTGGTTTTTAAAGATATCCATTCAAGATGAAGGTAGAGATTTGTGCTTGAAGAATTATATATGAATTGGAAAAATAAATGGCTTATATATTTGAAAACTAGACTCAATAATGGATAATATGGAATTTTTTTGGTTTCATTTAGATTTATTTTGAGAAAGATATCTGATGCCCTAGGCAGGGTTACCAGTTTTAATTCTGGTTTATGACAGAAAATATGGGTCTCGGTTTAGAGTACATAATTTATAATCTGCTTATTGGATTGGTCTCATATTTGGATATGTTTTAGAATTACTAATTTGGAACAATTCCTCCAAAATTTTTTTCAAGAAGACGTTTAGAACAGAAGTTATGAACAATGGAATCAGACATAGCAATCTGATTGTGTGAGTGAAGATTTTGTCTTTATTGGTGTATAATGCCAGGGTTCTTTGTTGTAATCTTTGAGATGTTCTTGGTTCCTTGAGGGTGTACCAGCCTATTGTGAATCCCTTGAGTTGAACTAAGATTCCTTGAAGATAAATACAGAGGGCTCTGCATCAGATTGGTATTAGAGCTTGAAGATCTTGAGTGTGTGGGTAGAGTGTCGAGGGAGGCAATCCACACCAAGACCTTGAAGAATTTGTATTTGTTTTGTTGATGAGTTTTTGTTGTAGGTGCCTATCCATCTTTCTGCACACAAAGGTTGGGATGTATGGGTAGACAAGAGAAGGTCTATCATAACCATTCTCCAATGGAGATAAAGCTGGGTAGAAGGTGCATGGCACAAAGAAGGTGAGGCATCTTCCAGGATCTACTGTTGGGTAAGATGAATGGTCAAGGGCCATGGATTGGTCTATTTGATTGCCAAGAGACTAGGGAGAGAGGCAAAGAGGAGGACTCCTAGGTGAGGCATAGGGGAGAGTTGTTTGTGGTGAGTTTGAAGCAGCAATGGTAAAGATGGATCTCTTACTGATAAAGTACCGTGGAAGTTGCAGCCATTAATGCTCCACTAAAAGGAGTATTTGAGAAGATGATTTTGAGGACAGTGTTGTGTCCTTAAGGGAAAAGATGATGGTGATAAAGGCATGAAGAGGCAAAGGAAAAGATGAAGATTTTGATCTAATATTTTTTCTTGCAGGTTATTGATTCCATGTTTCCAAGGGACTTGGAAACTTTTCAAGTTTGGGAGTATGGTGCAGGAGCACATTAAATTTTAAGAAGACAAAGATATAAAAACTAGAGAAGCCATTTGTAATAAGTTGTCAAAGGAGGTCTTAATATGATAAATAATGTAAAAATGTTTATTTAATTGGTGAATGGATCTATTGACATCCATCTAAAGTCATTTGAGTCATTTGTATTGTATTTGGGTCAAGTTGTAAAGGCTATGAAGCCATTTTTTGTCAAAAATGTAAAAGTTGCGTAAAAAAGTTGTAAAATGCAACTTTGAGAAAGTTGTTAATAATAGAAAAATGATGTAAAAAGGTATATGGTTGGTCTTGGGGGTAGTTAGGAAGGTTTATAATGGTTGGTCTTGGGGGTAGTTAGGAAGGTTTATAACTGTCAAATAGATATAAAAATCATTGTATGGTCGAACCAAATCAATTGGGAGAAGAGGAAATACTTTGATACATTTTTGGTGCATTTTATTGTTGTGGTTTTGATTGGTTTTTTTAGTTTTAGAGTAGTTTCCAGGCCTTGTACGGCTATGTACATCCTGAAAACCATGTAATATAGTATTGTATATATAGTATGATGAATCCTTCTTCTCATGCTTTTGGTTTGGTTCAATTTTATGAAAAAATGAATAAGTTATGGGTATTTTGGTGAAAGTGGATGTTTGCAGATTTGAGATTCGCTGAATACAGTCATGTTGCAGCGTGTGATGCGGAAATATTTTGGAGACTGAAGATCTCTAATGATATTCATTGGAAAGATATGTGAACTACCTTTCATTTCCAACTAGTTTGAATCATTTTCATTTAGATTTGGGAAAGTTATGAAGATTTGAGTGAAAACTGGTTTTTAAAGATATCCATTCAAGATGAAGGTAGAGATTTGTGCTTGAAGAATTATATATGAATTGTAAAAATAAATGGCTTATATATTTGAAAACTAGACTCAATAATGGATAATATGGAATTTTTTTGGTTTCATTTAGATTTATTTTGAGAAAGATATTTGATGCCCTAGGCAGGGTTACCAGTTTTGATTCTGGTTTATGACAGAAAATATGGGTCTCGGTTTAGAGTACATAATTTATAATCTGATTATTGGATTGGTCTCAGATTTGGATATGTTTTAGAATTACTAATTTGGAACAATTCCTCCAAAAGTTTTTTCAAGAAGACGTTTAGAACAGAAGTTATGAACAATGGAATCAGACATAGCAATCTGATTGTGTGAGTGAAGATTTTGTCTTTATTGGTGTATAATGCCAGGGTTCTTTGTTGTAATATTTGAGATGTTCTTGGTTCCTTGAGGGTGTACCAGCCTATTGTGAATCCCTTGAGTTGAACTAAGATTCCTTGAAGATAAATACAGAGGGCTCTGCATCACCATCTAAAAACATTTGATGAACTTGCACAACATTTCATCTAATAGTATTCCTATAACACTCAACATCCTTTTACTATGTTGGATTTGTGCAACATCAAACCAAAATAAGGAGAACCCTTTGCAACATATCTCTAGTGATGGAGGTCTTTACATTCTAGATACCCTCAGCAAGTTCCTAAGACTGAGAACATTGACATCTTTGTCAATACACTTGTACCAAAACTCTACTTTGACCTTAGAAAACAATTGTTCACATCCTTCAATGCCATGGTTAAAAGTACATACCCCATTGAGGATTTTGCTATTAGAAAAAGTGACATTTTCTTGATTAAAGATAAAAATGGCAAAAAAAATGGAAAAGACAAGAATAAGCCTTGGAATAAAAATAAATACATTGTCAATGACTGAGTAGTGGATTCTCCTAAGACCAAGGAGTCTTCCTTTAATCTTTCTAATGTAATTTATGTTGTGAAACAACAAGAAACTTCAAAGTTTGAAACATCTGATAAAAACAACAAATATGCTAAGAAAAGACGTGTTTACACACCTATGGTCAAACCTTATGAACTAGTCTTGAAGACCTTACTTGCAAACAAATTGGTCACGCTTCTAGACAATTCCCAACCCTATGACCCACCCATCAGACCTACTTGGTGGAGAGAGGACCATGTCTATATTTATCACAAGAGAAAAGGCCACAACACTAAAAATTTCATTAAGCTTGAAGATGTCATTCAAGATATCATCGATGTTGGAAAAATTGTCACAAATGGCTTAGTCAAAAAATCTATTCAAAAAGCCTTTAAACAACCATTACTAGAGTATGAAAAAGGTGAATTCTCCAAGGCTAACAAGAAAAAGCATGATGCAAAGATCAACTATACATACATTGATACTTACAACATCATAAACATGATAGAACATGTTGAATATCTTTGGATGATGGGTCCTAATCCTGACAAGGAACCCAATTATGATACAAATGATGAAAGGACCAAGGTTGTCCTAAAAACATTAAATACTCAACAACAACATAGGGACATTCAACCTAAGGTAGTTCTTAGAGTGGCAGAATCTTCCTCCTTGCATAGTGAAATGCTTAATGGTGTCACTAGGGGGAAATCAAAAGTTGTCCTTAAAGTTGCAAATGATCCTAAAAATGTCTCATCATCTAAAAAAGTAGCTTCCTTAGCCACCTGTAACTATGACCTTGTCCATCATCTACAATGAACCATGACACAAATATCCATCTTTGAATTGTTAGAGCTATCTCATTTGCACAAGGATATTCTTGAAAAATTCCTACGCTCTGCCAACGTCCCTACAGATATTGATGTAGAGTAGTTCCAAGCTAAGGTGAATCACATTTCTTCACCTCATTATCTCAATTTTTTTTTTGAAGATGACAGATCTCTCAGTCATCCCCATAATATCGCCATCCACATAGAAGTCTGAACATTCCATACTCGAATTCATCAAGTCCTAATAAACAATGGTGTAGGATTAAACATTATCTCTTTCAACATTATCCAACAACTAGGCATGTCTAAATTGGCCATTGACTCTAGGAAAAAGATCACCATCAAAGCCTATGATGAGTTCAAAATACCTTCTAAAAATATGTGTTACCAATCCATGTTGGTCTGGTTGAAAAAGATGTAGTCTTCCAAGTTATAGACATCCTTCTCACATATAATTTGTTGCTAGGAAGACCTTGGATTCATGATATGCAAGCAATAATGTCTATATACCACTAGTGCATAAAGTTTCCTTGCAATGGTACCAAGATAGTCATCCACAGAGACAACTCAATGTCCATTAACACTATCTGCTATTGAAACACTGGTTCGTCACAATTACTCTTCTCATGAGCTCAACTATATTTCATAGAATGAGAAAAAAAATTGAAAATTATGATCATGGGTATGGGTGAGTACACTCTAGATTCTATTTCTACCCTACTAGTTTCTCCTTAATATTATGGGAAACCTTTTGAAAAATTGAAGCCCTTATCTTCCACTATGACCATTTTTGGCACTTTTGTTTAGTCCTCAATTCCCTTAGAAGTAGGAAAAGAAGACAAAGTTGTTAGGGATTGGATATATAGGGAAGAGTAAGATGTGGAGGAAGTCATAGTAACTATTGCTATCTCTCCTAAGTGCTATGGAAAAGGATACAAACTTCTACAAAACATAGGATATCAGAGCCACAGGTCCTTAAATGGTAATAAGAAAGTTATCATAGAACCCTTAAGTCACACTAAGGGTCTCAAACATAGAGACACTGCTGGCCTAGGATTTGGCCTAGATGATGAATTATCTAGATTTGATATAAGAACTCCCATGTTTAGTCAATCTACAGATGAGGATCTACCCTTTGTTGCTACTACTTTACAAAACAAGGATTTCATGCCTCCCACTTCCCTACTTTGGGGAGAAGAACATATGATCACCTCTAATGATGCTAAGGCTTCCACCTCTAGACAACACCAATTAGATGAATCTAATCATGAAGATCCAAAGAGAGGAAGGATAAGAGAGAATATTGTGCACTTGATTGCTAGGATACAGAGTATAAATTTTGGCAAATATGAATGGAAAAGTCTTTCTGATGCACCTTTTGAATTAGGCATGGATGTCATCCATTCTCATGCCACCCAATAAAATATAGTCAAAGAGTCTAGTCTAGGGTTTGAAGAGTTTGGTTCACAAACTACTTTATGGATCACATTGATCCCTTAGGTCTATTCCTAATTTGGATAGCTTTTGAAATTTCACTATAGGCTCCACCCCTCATGTCACCAAAGATGACTCCTTTCACATAAATAAAATTGAAGCCTCCATGTCCCTCTCATTAATCTAGCTTGATCTTATAAATTGGTATGCTCAACATCAAAGACTTGAACTACCATCTTTCCATAATGACTATGACATTGCTTGCTACCTCAATGCCATCAAACCTATGATATCTTCAACCATAAAACCCATGGTCAAAATGATATAAACATATATCAAGTACCTCAATCATAAAATCAAAAGAGAAAATAAGTGTTCAGATGGCAAAAACCACCTTGTGGTGGTGTCTGAATGACAAAAAAAGTAAAAATTAAGACATATCTAAGGGTGAAAACCTCTTTGAGGCACCTAAGGATGAGGTGCTTGGTAGTCTACCAAGATATTTTCATTATAAATATTTTGTTCTCATCAAACCCATGTAGCCTATCAACTTGGGCACAAAATGATCTCCCAAAATCATTCATGTGGGTTAGTCTCTATCAGCTGAAAAAAAGGAGAACTTTACTAAGATATTTCAAGAAAAGAAAATTAATTTTCCTTGACTTGCTCAGATATGTTTGGTCTTGACACTAACCTCATTATGCATCATCTATCTATTTCTTTTGGTGTCAAAACTATTAAACAAAAGTTGAGAAAAATGCATCCACATGTGGCTTTCTTGGTCAAAGCGAAACTAGAAAAGCTCCTAAGTACAAACTTCATCAAAGTTGTTTATTATGCAGAGTAGATTTCCAATATTATACATATGTCTAAACATGATAAGTCCATTCAAGTGTGCACTAAATTTAGAGACTTAAACAAAGCATTCCCTAAGGATGACTTTCCACTACCCTACATAGACATGATAGTGGACATGACCACAGGTTATGAAATGTACTCTTTAATGGACAACTTCTTTGGGTACAAACAAATAAAAATTTCTCCTAAAGATCAAGAAAAAATAACCTTTACATGTGCATGGGGTACCTTTTGTCGGAATGTCATGCCCTTTGGACTAAAGAATGTTAGAGGCACCTATCAATGAGCTATGAGTAGTATCTTGCACAACATGATGCACAAAAATATGGAAGACTATGTTGATGACACATTGGCTAAATCTAAAAAATTAGACACACATCTTGATGACCTTAGTTTGATATTGGATTGTATGGAACAATTTCAGCTTAAGCTAAATCCAAAAAAGTATGCCTTTGGTGTCACATCTGACAAATTGTTAGGTTATATCATATCAACAAAAGACATTGAAGTTGATCTCAAAAAGGTGTAAGCCATCATGTAAATGCCTCCTCCTAGAAATATCAATCAATTAAGAAGTTTTTAGGAATGTTTGTAATCAATTAGGAGGTTCATATCTTAGTTGGCTGATAAAACTCAATATTTCAACAAGGACTTGCATAAAGGCTCTACCTGTATTTGGAACAAATATTGTCAACAAATATTAGATAAGATCAAAGGGTGTTTGGCTAAACCTCTAGTATTAATTCCACCCATACCAAGAAAACCTTTGATATTATATATCTTAGCTACATATTCCTCCCTAGGAGCACTATTAGCACAAAGGGAGCACTATTAGCACAAAGTGATGAGACTGGAAAAGAGTGTGCTATTTACTACATTTGATGGCTTATGAGATGAACTACAACAACATTGAGAAGGCCTACCTAGCAATGGTATTTGCCTCCTAAAAGGTTAAACACTACATGTTGGCTCACACAGTCCAACTCATTGCCAAAATTGATTCCCTAAAATACTTATTAAGTAAAGTTGTGCTTACCAGCCATCTTGATAAATGGATGATGTTCATTTTTGAATTTGACATTTAGTATGTCGAACACAAAGCTATCAAGGGGAAATCCATAGCTAATCAATTGGTTGATTATCCATTAGAAAATACAACTCCTATGTAGATTGAATTTCTTGATGATTCCATCATGTATATCACTGAAATAACTTGGAAGATGTTCTTTGATGGTTCTCACATCCATAATGGAGTTGGTATAGATATTGTGTGTCTCACACCTCATGGTTACACAATCCCAAAGTCTTACAAACTCTTTTTGCCTTGCACTAAAAATATTGCAAAGTATGAGGCTTTAAAAAAAATGATCAAAATGGTTTTAGAATGGAGGATCAAAGAGTTGCACATCTATGGAGATTTTTAACTTGTCATAAACCAAGTCAAAAATGAGTATTAAACCAAAGATGACAAGTTGGTACCCTACAAAAAGTTGATTGATGCTTTACAGAACTATTTCATATTTGTGACATTTCAAATAATTCCTAGAACTAAAAATAAGGTTGCAGATGTTATGGCCACCCTACCATCTATTCTCCAATTACACGAACATGAATAAATTTTGAGTTCCTATTGGAAGAATTACCTCACCCTACTTATGACTTCTCTAATAACTAGGTGATCTGCACCATTATTGGTCATGATTCATCTCACTATTCCACCATCTTCTCCTATCTTCAGGATCAGATTATTCCTGAAAACCTCACATGAAACCAAAAATGCCAAATCCTTCGCAATGCCTCACACTACACCCTAGTCTCTAGTGACTTGTATAAGAAAAGACTAGATCGAATACTCCTTAGGTGTCTAGAGCTAGAAGAGTCTGAAAAGGTTGAAAATGCATTAGCCAAAGTCCATAACAACAATTGTGGGGCACACTCCAATGGCCTTTCACTTTCTTGGAAATTTCTTAGGATGAGCTATTATTGGCCAACCATGCAGGATGACACTATTTGATATGCTAAATCTTGTAAGAAATGTTAGCTTCACAATAACTTGATTCATGCTCCGAAATGTGAGATCATACCTTCTGTTACGTATTGGCCATTTCAGCAATGGAGCTTTGACTTGGTAGGAAAAATTCATCCAAGTTTTTCTAGTGATCATAATATAGCATGCTTGAAACCTGAAATTCTTGTTGAATTCTCGATGTTATCATATACCTTATGAATGTCTTGAAGAGGTTGCCTAGGAACAATCTAAAATTTTCTCATATCATCTAATTTAGTTATTTCTCCTCCATCTACTTCATCATCAATGATAATTACAAGTTTCCTCCTTAGTTTATTCTTGAGAGCTTGCTCGGTTCCTTTGGTTACTAGTTTCCTCTTTGATGGGGATTTCCCTTAACTGGCTTTGTGATCTTTACTGTCCCTTTCTTTGGCTTGACAATTGTAGGATATGTTTCCTTAGATCCTTGTCTAGTTATTCTTCTCTAAGGTGTAGAGGAGGGAGGTTTAACTCCTTTCTTCATATTCCTTTTCACCTTCGGATCTACTATCACTATTTTCTTTTGTTTTGGTGGCTAAGACTCAACAACCACCAACTCTTTTCCTTTTGATTCATCTTCTTCATCATCTTGGCTCTCCTCATCTTCCTCTTTACCTTTTGTAATCTATAGGGGCCCCTTTCTTTTGTTTTGGTGGCTAAGAATCAACAACCACCAACTCTTTTCCTTTTGATTCATCTTCTTCATCATCCTAGCTCTCCTCATCTTCCTCTTTACCTTTTTTAATCTATAGGGGCCCCTCTCCAAGTTTTCCTTCAAGACTTGTAATCATTTTCTATCTTTTCCTATCCATTTTGGGCACTTTAGTTTGCATAAGCATCTTGATCTTGGTTGTCTCATAAGTACTAAATGGCTCAACATTCTAATGAATTTCTTTAGACAACAAGGTCTTCATTGCTATAGATATCTCATCAACATTCCCTTCATATTTCATAGGCCTTATCCATGCAAACCTTGGTAATATAGCTTGAATATAGGTGTAGTTAGTATCCACTATGAAGAAAATGTGATCATAATAATGATCAACAATTGACTTGCAAATTCTCATTATGTTCTTCGTTTTTCCCTTCAATCATCAAAATATCAATCTAAAATGGTTTCAAAGTTCTCACCCAATTATTCAATGTATCTTTTTTTAAACTGTAGTTTTAGCCAAAATGTATGGAGTCATCTCCTTATCTACTAGAATTTAGTTTGGGTTCAACATAATAACATTGATCAATGTTTTCAGAGCTTGACATGCCCAACTAAGGATGAAGATATTGGTTTTATTTGGAACATTTCTCTCCCTCATCTCTGGTGGGGTATCTGGAAGGAGAGGAACAATAGATATTTTTAGAAATAAGGAGACTCCTAATTGGGTTTTGGGTCAAAATATAATTAGTGCTATCAAAGAGAACTTCAAATCTCAGAGAAAAATGTTTGATGAGACCCAAATAACTAATCCAATGAATGCTAAAGGTACTAAAATAAAATAGGAGAATTAGAGACATAATGTAAAGTCGAGATCCCCACCAATGAGATGGATCAAAGGTAATTTTGATGGTTCATCAAAAGGGAATTCGGGAAAAGCTAGATGTGGAGGTGTTTTGAGAGACCATTATAGTAGGGTTGTGGATGCTATTGCAATACCTATAGGAAAGTCTACTAGTCATGACTACTTTTTTCACTACAAGGATGGCAATGGAATTTGGCTTTTGGAATCTATGGCTAGAAGGAGACCCCCTTAATATTATTAATGTGTTGAATAATAAGAGTCTAATAACTTGGAGTATCGAGGGAAATATATTGGAAATAAAATACCTTATGAATAAATTTGATAATATTTTTATTTCTTATATTTTTTAGGAGGGCAACAAAGTCATTGACTGGACTACGAATCAAGCGGTCTATAGGGAAACAAATTTGAGTTGGAAAGATGACCTAAGAAAGGAAGTGGAGCTGGAAATTTTTTAAAATTATGATATGACACATGCTAGCAAAGGAAAGATCACACAAGATTGAGAAATTTATTAAGGGGAGTGATAGGTTTATGGCAGATTTTCTAAGTATCTCAAGGTGGTACCTTTGTATAAATATGGATCATACTTGGCATGTATGCAAGGTTAAAGGTTTCTTGAAAATCAATTACACATTACTTTTCTTTTTTGTTACTATTTTTTAGACTAGTTGCAAGTGCAAAGTCAAATACAAGATGGGAGGGGAACCAAGAAAGCAAGAAGAGCTAAATAATTGTAAAGAATGGAAGGTGAATTTGAATGTATGGGATATCCTTAAAAAAGGGAAAGTCACAGCTTATATCAAGAAACTTCATGGGTATAATCCCACATTACAAAGTATTTCTTCAAAAATTGGTTTGAAGACAGGGTTATGCTGCATGGGGTTACTATGAAGCTATCAGAGGAATTTATCACTGAGATTATGGGTCTCTTAATGGAGGGTCTTAAATTCAGCAAGAAAACCAATATTTCAAATGTAGCCTTCAAGAAATTCCCTAAAATTGATGAAGAGGAGAAAAAACTTAAGAAGAATGGCGATTTCTATGACCTAAGTCAGATTAAGGTTATTTGGAGGGATGTTTTATCATGCATCCATTAGTATTTTATCTTGATGGTAGAGCTAGGAAACTCCACAAGTTTCATCTTGTGTTCCTAAATCATTTTAGGTATAAAGATAGAATATCTTTTCTATTTTAATTGAAATACTCTTTGATTCAGAGCCTCTAAGCCCATAGGAATAAGGAATCACATCCTATGCTCCATGAGGGTTTAATCTTACTTATTGAAAATTATTGTAAAAGAAAGACGGTTAAACCCTCTCTAATAATGGAGAAGAAGCTGAAAATGACTAATAATGAACCTCACTCAAAGAAAAAGGTTAAACTTGAGGAAGGCACTAGTAACAGTAAGAATACCAAAAAGGGTAACAAATGAGAGATTAAAAAGAAAAATGTGGAGGAAGTTATGGATTCTGAGAATTTTGTTGAGGATGATAATAAAATAGAAATGGGGGATCTAAGATTCTAGGTGCAAAGGAATGTCAATTGGCAAAGATCATGTGGAGGGTAGTAAAGACATGAAAATAGAATCTAACATAGGGTCTGAAGCTTTAGGGGATAAAGAGGGGAAACAAAGTGTTCATCTTTTAGGAATTCTATTAAGGAGAAAATAATGAGGGTAATAATGAGGGTAAAGTCCTTGTCATGAAGGAGAACAACCTGAGTGAGGAGAATAGAGAGGAGCTCAATGAGAAGTAGGACACAAACACCGAGATCCAGGTCAATATAGAAAATAAGGATACTACTATTGACACGATGAATAGGGTTGATGAAGGGTGCAACGATGAGTCTCATCAAAAGAAATTATCTTTCCTTCATACTATCAAGCTTAAAGTAGAGGAATCCCTTCAAGGTGATGCATGGATCTATAATGAGATCATGGTGCTCAAGAAAAAAGTTGGGGTTATTTAGAAAGGATTGGACCATGAACATGCTATGAGCGCCCATTTGGAAAGACAAGTTGGAAACATCCCTGACAAACTTAAGGAGTATGAATTGGAACTCTATCAATTAATAAAGGATAGTGGGCAAAGAATGGAGCAAGTTACCTCCAGCTTGTGTGTTGTGGTAGCCAGTCTGGGAAGGAAAAGCAATGAGGAGATTATGTCTCTAGATACAGTTGGGGTGAGGAGTCTAGGAGGGCCAAGTAAGAGAACAAGGTAGAGTATGAGGAAAAATATTACTAAAGCACCTGAGGTTCCTAGTTCTTCCACGATTGATATTATCCAAAGTAATGTAGAAGCAAGCAAGGAGTTGGAGAAGATCATTAAAGAGCTATTGTAGGTACTAGTCATGGTTGCTGGTGTGCTGGTTACTAGTCTATGTGGTTTTGCTAGTTTGATTTTTATTTTTTCTAGCTTTTGTTTAAACTTTAGGTTCTAGGTCATTGTATAACCTGGGTGTGTTTGGTTTAAACTTGTAGTTTCAATTCCATGTAAAACTTGATTCTTTGTGTTTTTTGATAAAATTTAGGTTTTAGGTCCTTGTAAAATCTTGTGGTGCTTAATGTTGATCTTTTTCTTTTGTCAAAGGGTTTTGAGTCCCTTCAAAACCTATTTTTACCTTAATCTAAAACAATAGGATCAAGATAGAATAAGTTACCTATTGTTTTCATCCCAGTTCTAATCATTTTTCTTCATCATCATAGTTCTTGACTTTTCTATTATGAACTTCTAAGTTGTGACCTAAGTTGTTCAACTGAGCAACACTCAAAAGATTATACTTTATAACTTTTACCCAATAAGTATCATTAGATCTAATATTATCATTCAACATTAGTGATCCTTTTCCTTTCACTAGACATGGAGCATCATTACCTAACTTAACAGTTCCACCATCATCAATTTATTTAAAATTTTCAAACTTACTTAGGTCACCAATCATGTGATGTGAGCATCCACTATCTATAATCCATGAATAGTTCTTGCTAACATGTGAAATAAGGGTAGTTTCATTTTCATACTTTCTCCATTTGGATTTTCCTTGATAGTAACATATACCATCTCAACAACTTCCTTTTCTTCATCAATACTGGACTCAGTGTGCTCTTCTTTAACTATGTAGCATGATTTGAAACAAATTAGGGCCATTTTACCTTTGTATTTACCTTTACCTCTTACTAATCTTCTAGCAAGAAATGCTTCAAGTTCCATCTCGAACATCCTAAGATCCAAACTTACTATCTTCCTTAATTTTCTTTTTTTAATTTGAACTTCCAATGGTTAGTGAATATTTAAAAGAATTTCCAAGTGCAACCATACAAAAATCAAAATTGCTCAATTCAAATGCAATCAATCAACCAACTAAATTGTCAAGTGTCAAAATATTATTAGGCATAGCTCACACTTCTTGAATTACAGAAACCTTTATAGCATAAACATGTAGGAGAGTTATAAGAACTTATAATTTTAGTGTCACTAATAATTTCTCCAACATCTCTAATTGCACTTACAACTTCTTTGATTTGGTTTAGATATTGTGCAATTTTTTTTTCCTTCCTTCATTCTCATGTCATCGTACTTACCTCTAAGACTTTCAACTTTAGCTCTCAATACATTTGGATCTCCATAGTGTATAAGTACCAATTTTTCCCACATTTGTTTAGAACATGTGCATTTATTGATATCATCAAACTTGACATCATTAAGTGCAAATGCAATCTCAATCATCAAGCTATTGCGACTCCTCTTCTCAATCATTTATTCCAAAATAATAGAAGTAGAAGGTGCAGTGTATTCATTGTCCAACTAGTAAGTAATATTGTCTTCAATTCCATATAGATGTAACCTCATTTTTTCTTGCCATGATGAGAAACACTCCTTGTTCAGATTTGGTACCTCTCTCTTATACATCTTGTGAACTTTAGCTCAAATTTCTTTAAACTTCTTTTTCCAAGCATTGTGCTCTGGTACCATTAGTTAGATAACTAAGGGGTGAATAAATTATGTTTAGTTATCCTATAGTCACTTCAAACACTTTTAGTATCAAAAAAATTCATAAACATCATTAACATTTACTCATTGTTCTCATTCAACTTCACAATTAACACTTATATTCAATTTACTACAAAATATTCATTCTCTATTTCTATTAATACTAAATGTTAGTAATAAAACTTAATTATTACCAATCATTTACCTAGTATTTACCAATTTTTAAAAATTAAATAACATGAAATCAACTTGAAACAATAAAAAAAATCACTCATTTGACCCAAAATTTTCACTCTTCTAAAGTGAGCTCTGCTAGGAGCCAACCTTGTAAAAGGTTTACATACACATTGTTAATGTGACCTTGTGAGAGGATTTACACCAAAAGATCGTCTAGACCATAGCACTCCTTGATCCTATCTAAAGAGTGGCCTACTTTAAGGGACTTATAAACACCACTAATCAATGTTATCATATAGGATTTCATAGACTTGTTAGGTATACTCAGTTAAGAGATTTTTTCACTATAATGATTGGAAAGTAACAATACAAATTGATTTTCAAAGGTCTATCTACCTTTCTTGTGTAGATATCCTTTTTTAGTGGTCTCTTTTGGATCTCTATGTTGAAATCTGATTGAAAAGATCATTGGAAAAGAGATTTTTAAGAGGGAGATTGTTGAAGAAAGCTATGTGTTTCAATCATTTTTTTTTTCACTAATGTCAAACCTACTATTTTTTGGTTAGACAATTGCTTATAAGATTCAAGTACTATCACTTAGTTGATTGATGAGGAGGATTTGATCAATAAGATGTAACAAAAGCACCTAGAGGAAAGGTTGAGTTATGATTATGTAATGAAGTACAAGAATTAGTTAAGATGGTAATGACATGATGTATTGATGATCTACTTAAGGTTACAAAATGGTTGGCTACACTTAAAAAGTTTAGAAAAATAATTTTAATAAAGTTTGTCTGCCCAACTTGATCGAGTGGATAGTAGGTGTCAATAAAAGTTAGTGCAAGCCAAGCAAAAAGTCAATTGGAGCCAAGTAAAAGCAAACTCTAGTGGATGTTAAGCAACACAATTGATGCCAAGTAAAGTTTTGTTGATGCCAAGCACCAGTAAAATTTAGTTGATGCTGAGTGATTTTATAGTTGATGTAAAGCAATGCAGTATGTGTCAAGCATTAGAAGGTTGACAATAATGAGTTGCTACATTATGATAAAGATTGAATATGAATCCAAGTCAAAAAGTTTATTTTCTTGAAACTTGTGAACTAGGAGGAAGATAAGATTGATGAGTTGGTGGCACAAATTTTGATATAAACCATTTTTAGGTGAATGGATTCTAGGAGAAGTTTCTAGAAAAGACAAGATATGGGGTAGATACATTGTATCCTACCTAATCCATCCAAAACCCTAATTTGAATGATGGATAATGAGCAGGAAAACACTCTAATTTCCTATTTATAGGAATGTCTAGTCATGAAGAAAAAGGGTTGGAAAGGTTGGTGTCATGTGTGAGAACCTAAGGAGGAGAAGGAATTAATGGTTTTGCTTCATCAAGTGACCCAAGAGAAGAGTCTACAATGACATGTTAAGAAAGAAGGCTTAAGGAGATGAATGCTTAAAGGGTGAACAAGTTGTCAAAGCTACAAAGTATGAAAGTCAAGTAGAATTGAGGAGTAAATAGAGATCTTTAATCTGCAAGTGAAGTTGTAAGTTGTATCATATCAAAGCTCTACTGTTACTCTTTAATAATTGTATCAGTTTAGGGTAAATCCTTTGGAGTAAGGTTGACCTAACAGTCATTGGAAAATCCTTTAATAGGGTGGCATTCCAAATGAATGGCCTAAAGTCCTGTAGCAAGGTTCACTTTTAATAGGGTAATTGAAGTCCCTTAACTGAGTTACATTTAATAGTGTGTATCGTAACCTTTAATAGGGTTGGCCTTTCATAGGAAATCACTTCAGAAGAGTGAAAAGGATTAGCATGTTACTGGCAGCTTTCCCAAATTGGGCTTCCACATAAATCATTGTGTCAAGTGTGCTGATGAATGTGTTGTGTTTCATTCTTTACATTTTTCCAAATTGATTTGACAGTAATGTACAAGTTTTAGTAAATACACAATGGATACATGCATGGGTATGAATGTTTTATGGGTTCACTAAATTGTGAAAAACTTTTATTTATACATCTGGACCTTGAATAACTAATTCACCCCCCCCCCCCCCCCTTAGTTATTATAAAATAATTCCAACACTCTATCCTCTAATCTCTTTACTTGGATGATTTACTCCTTCACTCTTTCACTTTTCCTTAACTCTCCTATCATTGTCTCTCTTCTTTGCTCGATTCATAAGGTTCTTCTTTTCTTCTTCAACAAATTCAAACTTTGATCTCCTTTATTATCATTCAATAATCATTCAACCAACAACATAAACATCATCAAAAACCAAAAAAATTTCTCAACTACTCCTTAAATAGTAGTCTTTGTGCCTCTATATTCTTCCAATTATCACCACTTAATCATACTTTTTGATCTCAAGTTCATTGCATTTGTCCACTTAGAAAATATAATTTCATAGAAATTTGTGCTCATATTTATCCTTATTCAATCTTCATCATCAGATCTTCATTTCATTTTTTCAACCATAGATATTGTAACAAACTTTGACTCATTCCTTTGAACTTCTCAAGATTTTTTTATTTCTATCAAAAGTCGGCCTCATATTCCAAATTTATAAACTAGATCTTCTTTATGTTACTCATTGAATATGACATTTCACTCAGACAAAACATCACTTGGTCAATACTAAAATTTTCCTTTGCTTAGCCAATTGTTTAGTGAACACTATAGTTAGTCGATGAACATTGTTTTCCTCCTTTCACCTTGTTAGTCATTATAGCTTGTATAGATCATTTCATTATAATATTACATGATTGTCTAAAAATAAAACCAAAATTACATTATCACTTCCTAACTCACTCAAGTGCCTATTAAATACCATACTTAAAAACTATATCATAATTATACTTTCTTCAAATTCTCTTCATCAATCAAATCCTCTTCATCCATCAATTTGATATAGCACTCTACTGTGTTAGCATAATTTCTAATAAACTAGGACTTGACATAAATGACAATATAACAACTAATTTGACTCTTTTACATACATTGACAGCATTTTAAGTTACATCATCAATTAAAGCTCATAGATTTTTCTTAATGTTACTAAAATATCAATTGCATGTGTAGAAATTGAGGTTTTTTAATGTAGGATTTGGTCATCACAATGTTATGTTTGACTTGGTACCATGGTATAGTGAAGTTTTTTGCAATGATGTGGATTCACCTTTAGATAATAGATGATCTTCTTTAGTGTTGTAGATGTTGGAGGATGCCTTAGATCTTATTACTATAGAAGGGTCTTTCACATTTTCTAGTTTAGTAGTATGAGATGGTATCTTTATGTAATTGATATGTTGGTAGCTTTAGGAATCAAGAGGTCCTTGGTAGTGGTGTGGTTTATACTCTCATTTGATATGCTATCATGATTATGGTTACACCATGATTATCTCTTGATTACCATGGTGCAATTATTTGATAAACATTTATATGGAACATGTTATATCTTTGGATGAGATGGTTAGATCATGATTTCATGTTTATATTCCTGATTCCATATTTGGATCTTTGATATTGGTCCTGATTTAGTTTCTTGATTTTTAGCACATTGATAATTTGCTTGATGCTTTTACAGTATTGTGTTGCATTTGGATTTTTATGTGGATTTATTAGTTATATTTACTCATGGATACTTAGAGACTTATGTGATGATAATATTATCTTATGAATATAGATGTGTGTTGGGACTTCCAATAAAAAGACTGATGAGCATTCACCTAATAGGGACTTGAGAGGAGATTATTCTTGGACCCTTCTTGGAGACTTAGGTATACTAATGAGAATTCTCACTTGCCACTCTTGGTCTACTTGATGGTTTACTATTTCGTGACATGTATTTCCCATTTTTCCTTTAAGGTTTTGTATCTTTATACTTATCTTTCATAGATATGGATCTTCAAATATGGTGTGAGCTAGTCATGGAGGGTTGATATGAGAGATTTTATACAATTGGTTATCTCCTTGTGTATTTATGTTGTTATGATGATATCATTATGATTGAGTTTTAGTGATGATTTATTGGGTGTATCCCTTATTTTGGGAATTGTATGAGTTTGATCTTCTTAAGAAAGGATTGCATCCATGTTTTTGATTGAGTAAAATAGGTTTTACTAGGTGCCTAAAATCCAATAGTAAACAAAATAAAACTAACTATAAGTCTAGAGCATGAAGCAAATCAACATGAAACATCAGGCCATAGAAGGCCACTAGAACTAGTCATAAGAAAATACAACCTCTTAAGGAGTAGGCAAGCCTAGCAAACCAAAAAAAACCAAAGGAAAAACAAAAAATCTAGGAGAACCAATCAGGGAACTATATCTTTGACCAACTCTGTTTCCTTGAGCTCCAACTTTTCCATGGTCTCTATCGCATCACTCATTAGTTGTATGTCATCTAGAGAGTCCTTGTTATCCCTCTTCCTCTTGTCTAATCTCATTTTATTGCTCAGGCTCTCAACTAGGGGGTTGATACCCTCTTTAGTTTCCCTATTATCCTCATTGTCCATGTCCTCTTTCACCCCTATGCTAACCTCCATCATGGTATTCAAATATTTGATATTATCATTTAAGCCTTTGATAATATTGAGGTTTTGGTTAGCAGTGTTGTGAAGAGAGCTCTCCATCCTATACTTTTTTTTTCATCTTAGTTACCCTGGTATCCAAATTTCTTATTCTATCAATCTTGTCTCCCCCTTCTTGCCTTTCCAAACCCTAAAACCTAACCTTTATCTCCTCCATTTCATGGAAAATTCACTTGATAGACCGAAAATTGTCCACCATGTTGTTTTGAGCATTGTTGAGGAGATTCATCCCCACCTCCCTAACATTGTCACTAAGAATCACCATGGCTAGATCAATAAGTTCCTCCAAATGAATTCTACCATCATTTCCCTCCAATACCTTGGGCTGGATGGTTTCTCTCACAATGCCCATTTTTGTAGTCTGGGTTTCAAAGTTCCTCCAAACCATTTTCCTATCCTTAGAGCTGAAAGTACAGGTGGTTTTTTTATGTGCCATAATCCTCAAATTTCTCCTCCTAGGCATTGAGAGAAGTCTCCTATCCCTTTCTAGAATCCTAATCAACATCTATTTTAGTGTCCCTTCTCCTCTTGGTTGGGCTTTCCACCTTCTTGCGAACTAGGACCTCACCAGTACCCTCATCTTTCACATTATTCTCCTCCTTCATTTCCATAGCCTCATCCTATTCATTATAGTCCTCTATATAATTAACCTCATACTTTATAATTTTACCTACTATTCCTTTCCCAACCTTTTCCTTCTTGTTTTTGCCCAAATCCTTTATAATCTTGGCCACCTCCTCTTTATCATTAGAATGAAGCCCATCACTATCCTTAGTGTCAGATGGGAGAAAGGAGCTTTTTGTGTCTTCCAAGGACTCCACTTTATGGGGTATGGATTTTCCATGGGTTTGAGCCTTAAAGTGCTCATAAATCAATAACAACAGGCCCTCATGGAAAGCCATATTAGCATATGATTTCTTTTTATATCCCATGATATTCTTATTAATAGAGAAGAAGAGGTAGTAGGGGATGGATATTTTAGTGTCATACTTGAAGTGGTTAAGGATGAAAAAGTGATGGGTACGAACCCTATCATAGCTAATGTCTAGCATAATGTAAGAGATAATTTCCCTAAGAACAAACCTCCATAATTTTGAATTGAAGTTGGTTCATAGTATGCTCTCATCTTTGCCAAATCTTTCATCTCCTTAGCATTCTTGGAAAAGTATTGAACAAAATTGAGGGAAACTTTCTTATCCCTAAATAATTTGATGCCCTCAGAAGGGGAGTCAATGACTTCTGCAATAACACCTTCATTAACCTAGAAATCAATACTGTCAATCTTAACTTTCCCCATCTTTCCAAGACGTAACCATAAGTTCAATAACCTTAGGGTTATAGCCATAAAATTTCTCAATGAAATTCAAAATGCCACCTTCCCTCAGCTTCTCCCAAATCTTCGACCTCCTTTTCCATTTTTCCACTTCATCCTCTGGCTCTCTATGATGCCTTTCACCCACCATATTGTTTCTAAGAGTAAAATAAATTCTCTGCAAACTCCAAGAATGAAGAACTAAACTTTGGTAAATCTCACCAAAACAAAACTTTCTTTTGTCCTCAGGAATGCAATAGCAATTAAGACTGCCAAACACCTAGAAAGCATCCCAAAAAACCTCCTAATTAGGATTACTTGTGTTCGGCCCATGCTTAGCTTTCATTAATTTAAATGTGGAATAGACAACATTACCTTTCATCATTACTCTTAATACTTCTTGTCCTCCCCTAGATTCTTTCAATCTCAATCATGATTTTAGCTATTGTCAGGATCGTTTCATCATTAATCCACCTATATGACATGTTCCTTTTGACCGCCTTATTAGCCATCTAGTCAGCAACTAAATTTTCCTCTCTATATTCGTGTGACACATAGACCCTCTCAAAAGTAAGTAGGATTTGTTTGGTTTCTTCCATCAAATTCTTGATAGACCATGAAGGAGGATGTTCACCTTTGAGGCATTTTTTGATGTTGTTAGAGTCCTCCTCAAGCAAAAGGCATTTAACACCAATATCTTTTTTTAGCTTAGTAGTATGAAGGGCAGCACATGCCTCAACAAATTGATTAGTTTGGTGACCCAAAGGGAAGGTAACTATCACTATACCATAACCAAAGCTATTTATAATCACCCCACCACTGCCTGCTTCAAAATTTTCTTTATGTCACCCCACTAGAGGCAATTACCATTGACATTCTTTTCTTCTTTTTTGTGAGTCATTACTACTTCTAGTCAAAAAATGTAATTCTCCATAAGGTCATTTAGAATTTTACCTAACACTATCTTGGTAGGAAGGTTGACATCCTTGAAGATATGATTATTGTGTTCATTCCATATTCCCCAACCAAAGTGGGATAGGACCCATTTGTTGATGGCATGAAGACCAGAACCCTTCCAAGAATCATCCCATTGCCTAAAGAATTCAGTAGTCAAGGCAGGGGCACATCAACCCAAACCAAAACCTTGACTAAAAATAGACCACACCTCTCTCGTGAAAGTGAAATGAATAAACAAGAGGTCCACAAACTCAACTTGGTTTTTTCATAGAACAAACCAATTAGGAATATAGAGACCCCTTTTGCTAAGATTGTCGATAGTTAGAATCTTGTTCTAGAGGAAGAGCCAAAAGAATATATTAATTTTAGGAATAAGATTATGATACCAGGATTTTGCCCATAAAGGTTTGAAATCCTACTACATTAGAGCTTGATACCTAGAAGCCACCGAGTATATGCCAATAGAAGTATTCTCCCACACTAACTGGTCCTAATCAACATTCAAAATCACTAATTAGAGGATAGTCATTAGATGTTTTAGATCCTTAGAGATTAAATAAATGTCTCTCCATTCCTTGCCTAATCTGTAGTCATTGACTTTACTACCAAACCTCTGAATGTAAGTATTAGCCCATCTGTCAAAAGCAGGAAATTTGAGGAGAGGCCCCTAGAATAGCTATTTGTCCTACCAAAAAAGAATGTCTTTATCATTTCCCACTCTCCAATTCACCTTGCATTTGGCCATTTCTTTAGCATTGAGCATGCCATTTCAAATATTTGAACCATTGGGAATAGTGCCATCATCGAAAAGGTATCTTATGGAAGGTCTCCAAAGGTATTTATCTTCCATGATATCTCACCAATCCCCCTTGATAGAAAAGATTCTCCAAATCTATTTTTCTTTAAGAGATTTATTGAAAGGTCTCATTTTTCTAATACCCAAACCTCCATAGTGTTTAGGGAGGAACACATTGTCCCAAGAAATGAGAGGAAATCTCTTGTGGTCTTCTGAACCTAGCCATAGAAAATTCATCTCGATCTTCTCCATAAGGTCAAAAAACTTGCAAGGAATCCCAAAAAGACTCAACACATAAGTTGGAAGATTTTGAAGGGTGGATTTGACCAACTGAATTTTGCCTTCTTGGATTAGGGTGATACCCTTCCAACTAGCCAATTTCTTATTAAACCTACCAATAGGGATGATCCAAAAAGAATCAAGGGGTTTTAGGCCCATAGGGAGACCCAAATAGATTGAGGGAAGGCTACTTATGCCATATCCTAGAATATCAGCCATCTTTCTCTGTCTCACAATTGGAGTATTGATGAAGAAGATAGAGCTCTTGCTCCAATTGATAAGTTGCCTCGATTCCTTAGTATAAGAGCTCAAAATATTTTTGACCACCATGGCTTCCCCAATTGAAGCTTCCCACCCTCCCCCGTAATAGTGGCATCCACAATTTGTTGATGAGAGAAGACTATGGGGCTAGAAGAAGGTTTAATACCTTTCAAAGCCCCTAAAATTTTATTGGTTGATATCATCCTTCCCAAACACTCAGCCAAAATAGTAAAGAGAATGGGTGATAGGAGTCACTTGCCTTAACCCCCTTGAGTGTTTGAAGAATACTGATGGAGAACCATTGATCAAAATAGCCAAAGAGGAAAAAGAAATCAATTGGTTAATAAGCTTGTAAACCTTAGAATCAAATGCAAAGGCTCTAAGAACCTTGAAGAGAAAAGACCAGTCAACCTGATCATAAGCCTTAGATAGGTCAAGCTTGAGGAGAAAGCCTTCTCTCTTGCCTTCTTCCAAAGAGTGGATGACTTCATGAACAATGATGATAGAATCCAAGATTTGTCTCCCTAGAACAAAACCAAACTACTAAGGAGCAATAATAATAGGGAGGATCTTGATAACCCTATTAGCCAAGACTTTAGAAATAATCTTGTAGAAAGAATTGTATAGGCTGATAGGTCTGAAAAGATCCATAGAATCTTCCCTTGATACTTTAGGTGTAAGCACTAAGAAAGTATCATTTACCTCCTTGAGCAGACTTTAAGCTCCAAAAAAATCTTGAACCGCTTTGATAACATCCTGATGGACCACTTCCCAAAACATTTGAAAGAAGAAAATAGGGAAACCATCCAGATTTGAAGATTTGTCCATGAGGAGGGAGAAAAGTCCCTGCTCAATTTCCAGAGGGGAAGGAATAACCTCAATCATAGAGTTATGTTCTGGCTGGATCAAAGCTAAGATATTAGAGATTATATCATGTTGATCTTTTTCAACAAGATTGAGATCTCTTGTCAAAAGATTAGAGAAGAAAGAGATGGCCTCAGCCACTATATCTTTTTCTTCCTCCAAAACAACATCCCCCAAATTGATTTTACTAATTATGTTATGGACTCTATGTTTCAAAGTAGAGATATGAAAGAATCTTATATTTTGTTTCCCCTCTTTTAACCAAACAACTCTCGATCTCTATTTCTAGTAAGCCTCCTCTTGACCAATAATATTTTGAAGCTCAATAAGAATAAATTTTTCCTCCTATAGCCTCACCTCATTATAGCCCTCCTTCTGAATGACACCCTAAATAATGTCAAGGTCCTCTGAGATCTTAGATTTGGATTGGAAAATGTTGCCAAAATATGGCTTTTTCCACTTCTTGATATTGAGCTTGATATGTTTCAACTTCTTGGCCACCTTGAACATGGTAGTTCCCTCTATGTGAATGTTCCACCACTCTGATATATGAAGAGAGATATATGGGTGGGAAGTCTACATTCTTTCAAATCTGAAGGGGAAGTTATGTTTAATGGTAATGGGGTCCATAGTGAGAGAAATATGAGAGTGATCCAATCTAGTACAAGCCAATAAAGACAAATTGTAGTAGTTGGAATTCATCCAATCTAAATATGTGAGGACCCTATCTAGCCATACTTGATTGCAATCTCTATCGACTCTTCTATTCAACCAGGTGAAAAAGCATCTCTAAAGTTCAACATTTAGCAAAGCCAAGTCATTGATGAAGTTTGAAAGGTCATGCCTACTATCCACATCTAAAGCCAAACCCCCTATTTATCATCATCCCTTAAGGGGGTAATTAAGTCCCCCATAATGATAGAATTTCCCACTTATTATCTAGTTAAAATATTTTTGATATTTAGCCAATAGTCATCCTACCATTCTTAGAATTAGGAGCATAAACATTCAAAAGATACCATCTTTCATGAGTTTTGATATTAAGTACTTGAATGAGAAGAATATTACCTTCCCCATACAGGACTTGGGACTTGAAAATGTTAGATTTGCAGAGGGTAAGAAGACCCCCTGAGGCCCCATCAAAATTCATAGTAAACCACTCCATATTCCTATTGAATGAGATTCTCTCCATAGTCTCATTTTTCATTTTGGTTTCTTGAATAAGCATAAAATTTGTTTTATGATCCTTAATCATATTTCTAATTACCTCTTGTTTATGGGCTCCATTTAGCCCATGTATGTTCTAGGATATAGCCTTTATCTCTTATTTTCAAGGAAGGCCTCTTGGATGGTCTTTTGACTCACATCCACTAGATTCCTTCTAGTTTCCTCTTTCCTATTCTGGTTTTTATTGTTCCTTCCTAGGGTTTTAGGTTTTGCTCCAACATAAGCTTTCACTCTACTCTTCATAGTAGCTAGGGAAAGTGGGGAAGGGTCTCTACTCTTCATTTTCTTTCTTACCATAGTCCACTCCCCCTATCACTCATCTGTACAACTCACAAAAAGAGCCTCCATTCTAGTTAATTGGCTTGACGATGAGGATCTAACCATTTCCATCACTCTTGAAACCTTCCCAGGAGATGCCACCTCCAACATGAGGTTGATACTAGATTCCCTAGTGGAGCGTCTACACTTTTGAGTAGCATCCTCATGCCCTTCAAGAGCCTAAGAGTTGGGGACTTGAGATATTTCTTCTTCTACTGCATAATCAATGCTTAGAATCCCTAACTCCCTAGAAAAAGGATCCCCCTTGAAATTATCCTTCATGGGATTAGAAATCTGAGGGATAGCAATATCCTTAGTTTCTCTTCCATGAGAAACAACCTTAATGCTTACCTCATCTGTAATCTACTACTGAACTACTAAAGGCTTAAGGCTATCAACTTCCATAATGGAGATTCCTCCAAAATTTGCCCCTTGAACCACAACAACAACTGAGGGTTGGGCTCCCACTTGGTCCTCCTATTATTTCTCGGGCCCTCCTTCATAGTTCACAATTTCTTTCTGTCTCTGTACATTTTCTCCCTCATTGGTATTCTTTATTTTGTCTCTAGAAATTCCCTTGGCCTTATTCTTATTCTACGACTATTTCCTAGCTTTTTCCTCCAAAAATCTAGGACATAACTTAGCCACATGGCTTGCTTTCTTACAATGGAAGCACACAAAAGGGACACTTTCAAAGTCTAGCTTCTAAATATGCATTCCTAGTTTAGAGTGAAGATACACAACCTCTAGCATGTCTCTGCCCTCACTGACCCAATGAAAATCTGAGCACATGTTAATCAGCTTCTTGACACCGTAATGGGGTCAATGGATACAAGCTCCCCAAAATATTTAGCTATGCAATCAAAAAAATCTTCATACCAAAACTCCATTGGAATTTCAGGAAGGCAAATACAAACAAGAGCTTGAACAAAGAAAGAATCATTAAGATCCATCTTTGTGGTCTATTTTTGCAGAGCAAGGGTGCATCCATGTTAATTATATGGTATATATGTTGATTTGTCTTAAAGAGGATAAATATGTTTTTGTTTTTGTTATAGCTCATTGTTGGGGGTCCTAAGGGGGATATCATACATGATAGAATTGGTTTTTAAAGGTGTGTGTGGATGAACATGATATAGGTTTTATTTGCAATGATTATCTCTTAAGTTTTGATGATCTTGGTAGATGTTTTGATTGTCCTACACTGGATTTAGAATTGGTTGGATCTTTTTTTATCCCTTTCTTGTGTTAAATTTATGTCATGTAAGAGATGACATGATGTTTCCTTTCTCTTTCCTTTGTTGGTTTTAGAGAACATGAGAGAGCATTAGAGATTTGTTGTAATAGTTGTGCTTTCAAGTTATTGGTTCACATGTTTTTTCTTTTCATTATATGGTTTCTTCCATGAGTTTCATGTTCATGTAGTTTTGGAAAATGGTGACATATTGTAGGATAGTGTAGTTATGTGGGTTGCATATCTAGATCACTACAATGTTCTTGATACTACATGTTTTATTATTACACTTCTATGTGGTGATTTTTGTGGACCCATTATGGATTTGGCATTACCCAGGCCCTTGAGCCTTGTGGTTACATATTTTAGGTTCTATATATTTCTTTAATGGACTCACTTGGAATATTTAATTTTATCTTGGAGGTATGGATAGATGGATTTGTGTTAGCATTTTTCTATCGGTGTTATGTCTACTATGGTTTTGATAGATATCAATGAATGTAATTAGATTTGAATAATGTGTTAGTATTCCAGGATATTAATTTGTACAATTTTTATAATTCATATGTGATGGGTTGTACATATTTCTCTTTGGATGGATTATATTCATGTCCAATTGGAAGTTGTACACTCGAAAGTGTCCCACTCTAAACCCTTCTATCCAAACGATTCCATGAGTTTGGAATGCTTGGATGCCAGCTTAGAGCTCCCTATCCACGGAGTGCAAGAGAGTGTATTTCAAGTTCAAGGGCTCTCAGATGAGCCTTAGAGATACTCTTCTTGCTGGTAAACCATGCAATGGGAGGTTCCAAAGACAAGATGCAAGAATGCAAATGTCCCAAGGAGTTCCTCAAGAATGCAATGCAAATGAAAATTAAGCTAGAATGAGATGCAAAGTGGAGCTATGATAAAACATGTATGAGAGTGTTACAATATCATTATTAAGCTATGTGAGATTAAGCTACATGTAAAAATGAAAGCTAAGCTAAGCTAGAATGCTATGATGCCATGGATGAGAAAATGTAGACAATAAATAGAAGTTCTCCGCAAAGCTCCAAAGAAACTTGTTAGAAAACCTGCAGCATAACAATATTCAAAATGAGGATTGGATTGAGGGGGAAATCTCTCTCCCTTTTAAAGTTTTAGGGATGTTAGAGATCAAGATGAAGATGGTGGATGATCAATGGTGGAATTTGAAAAGAGGAGTGATCCATGTGCACACACAAGTCAACCAATAGAATATAAGTTGACTTGTCATATAAGACAAAAGTCACAAAGCCTTTTCTTTTAATTGCAAAATAGAAAAAGGACTTTATGTGTGCACTTTAAGTGGGTTAGAAGAATGGGGTCTTTTATTTAATTAAAAGGGAACATGTTCTTTTAATCAAATAATGAACCTAGGATAGCATAGTCAAACTATTGGTTATAATCAAATAAATTGATTATTAGTAATTTGGTCTAGATAAATGATTAAATTAATTTAGCCAAAATGTTGAAAAGGGGGCTAATAGTCTAGATGACCATTTTTAGGTGATTACATTTGCCCCTCTTTGACTAATGCGTGATCGATCTGGGAACACATTATGTCAAAGAAAATCGAAGCCAAGTAGGCGATGATAGATATAGATATCTGATTCCAAAGAATGAAATGCAGAAATAGATAGCAAGTCCTAAATGCACAGCCTGATAGCGGTAGTACTGAAAATTAGGAAGATGATGTTAGGATCCGAAAAGAATTCTAACATCTAGCAAAGCAAATAGATTGAGAGCAAGTGATAAGGTCAAACAAATGCTCCTAAGAAATAGATAGCTGTAACAATTAGCAATAGAGCATTTCTGCCCCCTCGGGATTGAAATCGAAATGAGGTAAGAGGAAGCAGAAAGTAGCTAGACATGAGAAAATCAAGATATAGCAATGTATGATATGATAGATAAATGATTAGAACCCAAGAATGACTATAAGAAACTGATAAAATGCCCCAGTTTGACTAGAGTTGACCTTGAAGGATATAGCATAAAAATTAGGTCAAAACGAGTAGAAAAGGGATTTTAGACATGAAATAGTGAATTGAAGTAGATATGAAGTATGGAAATGATGAAGACATGAAGAAATGAAGATGCCTCAATGATGATTCAGAGATTAGACCTCAAAAGGTCAGCTAACTACTCAGAAGAAAGTAGAATTTTAAAAGACAATTTTGACCATCAAGATGAACTCGAATTTGGATTTCGATCCTGAAAATGAATCTAGGAAGTTGAAATTATTTAAGAGGTCAAAACTTTATATAATGTGATGATAAGATAGAAAAGAGATGAAGTGAAAGATTAAGAAGGTGAAAAGACATGAACAAGAAGAAAGTAAAGAAATATATGAAAGGAGTTAGCTGATATGTCCACAAAAAGATGAAGTGAGAGCTCTCCCCACATGCAAGAATGCAAGACTAAGCTAGAAAATGAACCTAAAATGCAAGCTAATATGAAAAGTGGTTTACCAACAAGAAGTGCATAACATTTAGACTCTTAATTTCATCATTGAGCATTTATTAGGGACATCATGAGATCATACAACCATCACTAGTATAACTATGAGGATATGAATATGATTGATATCAGATAGGTATGTGGAAATCCAATCTAAGCATCAGAGACATGTAAGTCAAGATAACTGTGCGATTAGAATCCCTAAGTTTAATTTAGCAAGATTACACATGTATCAAGGCATAACTGCCAGGATAAACCCCAAGTGCGATCTTGTGAAACAGTCAAGGATGATACATTTGTAAGTCAAAATGTTGAATAGGTCAAGCATAAATGCTTACAACACTATAGACAAACAAAGTATACCCACAAGTAGAAATCAAGAAAACATGTCCCATGCCCCCAGTCTTCTAGTCAATGACATCCTCGAAAGACTATTAGGGAGGGAACACATGGCAAAGAAATCATCATAGACAACACACAAAGTAGATAAAGATCAAAATAGCTCAGTCATTTAAGTGTTAAAGTGTGTGTGTGTAAGTCACTTGGCCATTTCTTCAAGACTTGATTCTGATAGTGAGAAATATCGCGACATCGGAGACTGTAGGTAAACTATCTAAAAAGTGTTGAAAAACACTTGATGTCAAAGTGGGAGAAGTGTTGAGAAACACCATTTTGTGAGTTGTCCAAGAAACCCTAATGCACAAGAATACCTCAATAGGCTAAGCAGTTGTGCCCCCAAGACGAGGACAAGAAACAATTCCAAGCTAGGAAATGTGTAGCAAAATAGGTGATTGAGACTGATAGACAGAGGTGCAAGGGTCTCAAGTAGCACCTGTTTCCAAATTTTCACCACTTGACAGATTTTTTTTAGGACTTTTTTCAATTTTTTTGTATTTTTGTATTTTTGATTTTTTTGGTGATACATCAAAGTGCCTATTGCTAGGTTTTCACTAAGAAGATCTTTTTTTCAAGACGTTTTCTAGTTTTTAGGATTTTTTCAGCATCATATATGATTTTTTGAATTTTTTAGAATAATTTAGAGATCACTAGTTCTTAAGCAAGATCACATCATTTTCTCCCAATCTCTAGCAAGGTATAGGACACGATGGAGAAACAAGCCGATAGATAAGCAAAGACGCATAAGAAAGGAATGTGAAGCAAGTGAAAGTGATCCTCAAGGACTAACTCCTCAAGAGTACCCAAGCTAGGGAAAGAGGTGAAATAGTCATATGAAGCATGTTTTGGATAAGCAATGGAAGAAATGAGCAAGACAGCATGTAGGATAAGCAGTGAAGCCAACAAGTGAGATAGCATGAAGCATGTAGTCTAAAAGAGTAGACATGTCAAGAGACCTATGAGAACCATGTTTCATTTATTATGATCAAGATCAAGGGGTCAACTAGATAGTATAGCAATGGGATAGAGAAATAAGAATAAAGCTCAAGATAGAGGCTATGAGTGAATGGGAGAGCACAATAGAAAATCTAGTGGATAAGATAGTCAATATGCAAAGATAGCTCAACATTGTCAAGATCAAAGAGAGAAGAGGGGATAGATGGATGATGGAAGAATTACGCATGATGCCTGTTTGCCAATTTTTCATCATGGTACTTATCTAAGGTGCCACAAGAAGTAGTTTTCACCATAGGATGGATTTATTTCTCTTTACTTTTGCTACCAAGGTGCCACAAGAAGTGGTTTTCACCAAGGCACATTTTCATTTTTTTTTCATGTTTAAAAAAAAGAAAAAATCCTTTTGAATTTTTAGAAAGAGCTCAAGCTGTTTGAATATAGATAGTGCTCCTATAGAAAAGATAAGTCATGATAAGCCAAGACCATATAAAGGTATGCTCAAAGATGTTGATAGGGTGATGAAATAGAAATGGTAGTAGGAAGAGTATATGGAGGATAATAGTTCATGTATAGAAAGTAAGTGTAAGATTTAGAGGATTTCCTGAGGGTAGTTGAAATATTGGACAAGATCAACATTGACACACACCTTGAAGGGTATTGGAATGATGGAGGAATCATGGATGAAGTAGCTTGAGGTTTAGATGTATGAGGTGGTAGAAGAGATTTGGAAAAAAGTGGAGTGGAAGGCTTTGAAATATTTTTAGAAAGATTTTTGAAAGAAGATGGAATGGAAGCCTTTGGAAGCTTGAATGTCAACTTTGAAGTATTTTCAATGTTCAAGTCTTTTAAAAGAGACTTGGGAATCCATATAGCTTTAGATTTTCCTTTGGATACTTCAAAACACATTTCTTCAATAATGGGTTTAGGAACCCATATTTTCTTTGATTTAGCTCTCTTAATAGTGGACCTTTGTAGTCTCTTTTGTGCATTTCCTTCTTAGCATTCACATGTCGATTAGATAGGACATAGTGATCTTCATTTTTCAATGGATTCTTATGTTTGTTCTCACTTCCAAAGGAATTGGGATTTGTGGATGAATAAGGTTGATATGACTGGTTTAGATGGATAGATGGGTGAAAATTCATCAAGGATGAGTGTCTTTGTTGATCTTGAGGTATGATGGGAGAGCTAGGAGTGGAAAGTGTAGGAGATGAAGGAACATAAGGTCCCAATATAGATGGAAGGTTTGAAGGCTTTAGCTTTGATGGATAAGGACCAAGGATAGACTTAGGAGATGCAAATGGATAGTGAAAAGGGATATCAACATCTTTAGATTGAGCAACATAGTTAAAGCCATCAATAGGCTCATGAGTAGCTTTGATAGGAACAACATTTTTAATAGGAGCACTTGAATCTTGAGCACAATTTTGAAGTGGATATGGAGAAGTAGAACATGAGGGGATGCTTTGATCTTGACAAGTAGCTTTGGATAGCATATGAAGAGAACTTTTATCATAATTTTCAGTAAGCTCAAGGGAGATAATGGAAGTGGTATGTTCATCAAACTTAGGAGGTGGACAAGATATAGGATATGGAGGGGAGAAATATTGAAAGAGATGAAAGGGTGCTTGATCTTGATCTTTCTTGACATTTATAGCTTTTTCTTTTTGAGATTCCTCTTGACATGGAGCCACTTCTAGGGACAAGGGAGAATGAAGAGTGAATGGAGTAGTGCATGAAGGTTGAGGATGTTTAGGATTGGTAGCATGGAAAAGGTTTGCAGCCAAGTGAAGGTTAGCTTGAGTTTCTTTTAGAGATAGCCCTTGAGGATACACGTACTCAATGTGGAAAGCATTAGATTCTTTATTTGATGGAGGCATGTTGGAAAGATTTGAAGTGTTGGGAGATGCACGAGTGTTGGAAGAAGTAGAAGATGTAATAGAGCCACTACTAGACATAGGTTCATTAATGTAATCTTGCTCGAGAAAAGTATCCTCATCGCATGAATCATTAGAGGTATCAATAATTCTATTATCAATAAGATCTTGGATTTTATGTTTTAGCTCAATGCAATCTAAAGTAGCATGGACATTAGATCGATGATAGGCACAATAGGTATCCAAGAATGGATTTCCATAGGAGCTAGACTTAGGCAACATGATGAGCTTGGTGCCAAGAAGTGTTCTCAAAATGTCATCATAAGAATTCCCCAAGGGAGTAAAATTTCTCTCAAAAGTATGTCTAGAGTCCTTTGGTTGTTTCTCAAGTGAATAGAATGCATTCATATCTTCATCATTATCTTTGTCAAAGATAGGTCCATCATGAAATTTTGGCATAGGCTCAAAGAAGGTATCACTTGCTTGTTCTCTAAAGAGGTCTTTAGATCTAGAAGATGAAGACATTTGATGTCTTTAAGTAGAGCATGTAGACCTAGAAGAAGAGGATGACCTCAAAGAAGGTGACTCACATGCATATAAAGACCTTAAGGAAGATTCATGTAACAATGTAATCTTCTCCTCCAACCTTTTCTCAAGTTTAGACTTAATTTCCATCATGCACTTAGAGAGATGAAGGTAAGAAAGATCATTTGTCTCTTCTAGTTCTTTATATTATGCATATAGATCTTGAAACTCTTTAGTGACATGGAGGATATCATGATCATCTAGATTCGATTGAAGTTTGGTAGCACAAGGTTTAGATCTCATAGTTTTAGATGCAAAGCCAAGCATAAAAGAGCCTAGAAGATAACTTGATGTTGAAACTATAGGAGGTAGAGTGTTCACTTGCCAAGATAGTAGAGAGAGATTAAAGCGACTTGTCAAACAATATGTCCAAGAAACTTACGACATGAATGACTCAAGTCAATAGCTAGGCAAGATGCCCAAATAGCCAAATAAATAAAGCAAGCAGGGTGACAAGTGAACAACTTTCCCAACCCAAGAGTGTAGTCAAGAAATCAAGGTAACCATTTTAGCAAAAGGATAACTAGCAAGCATGCATAGACCATGAAGATAGAAAGACCAAGAGCACCAAGACCAAAGAGTCACTTTAAGCATGTTCAATCACTAGAGACATATAAAAGAAAAGTCAAATGATGAAACCCCCCTTAGTAAGTAACACAAGAAAATGTTTGCACTTGATGTTTTGACTTGGTTGACAAAGTTTGACAATAATTGATAGCATAGCAAGTTTGATGTTCAAAAGCAATTTCTTTACAAGCAAAAAAGTGACACATAGAGTAGTCTTCAAACAATCAAGCAAGGGACAAAGCAACCTTGCATGATACAAGCATACGTGACGTCTTAAAAGAAATCCCGTGTATGTTCAAAAAAATTTCATAGGTCTAGCACATTCAAGAACATATCAAGCAATATCTACCTAAAAGTCATGGTTCATTACTCAACAACTTAGCCCATGGTTGATGCTCTTTTTCCTCACACCAAGTAGTTTTACACAAGAGATATTGGCTTTGTCATGGAAGTTCCATAAGCACAACCAAGGGAGCACATATGGTGAGTGTAAAATCTTGGGGTGATCCGAGTAGTCCACTAGGATCGATCCTTGTACCAAGAAGTTGAGCGGCTAAAAGAGGTAGTTACAAACTTAAGGTGTTTAGATAGGGCTTCCGTTCATAGTGTTCCTCTTGCTCCCAATTACGGGACACCTCACCTTGCGATGAGTAATCGATCTCGCGACCACAAGAGTACCTTAATCATTCTTTCCTAGTGATCTCCCTATGGTCGAAATCCCATAAGCGATCACATTAAGCAAAGACAAACACTATGTCTACCAAGTTTTTGTGTCCTTGATAGCCTTGAGTTTATAGTGGGTTGCAAGAGCCAGGTAATCTGCTTGTCCCCACTTGGGTCGTTCCTCTCAGGTTGTCCGAGAGCAGGCCCTCTAAAGGATTCTAACTACACAAAGAGTGGATCAACTTTCAGAACTCAAGATTTCTAATTCACCACAAGGGTGAAGAGCATACTCTCCTATTATAAATTATTTTCTTCCAAAAACACCAATAAGATTCAATTACCTCTTGCTTTTGAAACCAAAGGGCAAGTCAAGATTTCTGATTCACCACAAGGGTGAAGAGCATAGTCTCCTATTACCAAAAGACTCCAATCATAAGTTTTACATGCCTATGAAAAATGAACAATTAGTCAATGCTGCACATGAAAACAAAAAAGCAAAATTTTTTGGTTTTTGATGCTTTGGGCAGCCCTGCAAACAATGTTAGTAGCCTTGTGCATTTGAAGCTTTGACATGCGTTCTTTCTATGCAATGTTTCAATTTATTTTCACAAGGATGGCAATCTGCAATCACAACTTGTTAGCACCACAAGTTAGTATAGAATAACATAAAATACTATGATAAAAAATAGTTAGTTGCCTCAAATATCCAAGTTATCTTCCAATCAAGTGTATGCAAAGAAAGTGCAAACTAATCACAAATGCTCTCATTTTTACTCTTTGCTTTTGACCTAGTCAACAAGATTAGACTTTTTTGCCATGATTTCGGATTTAAAATAGAAATGAAAAGAAGAGACCCCAAATAAAAATCAGAGAGCTTTCCAAAAATGCAAGAAATTCAAAAAAATCTCTTCATTTGTGCCCTAGGGACCCATTTTGTCAAAACAGGCCAGATTTATCAAATCAGGTTTTTTATCCCTAATACAACCTCAAAAGTCAAAACACAAAGAAAGTAACCCTCTTAGAATTCAAAAACCTTTCTAAAAATGTAAGTTTTTTCTTAAAAATGCATTGATTTGCAATCAGAAATGACTTTTTATGAAAAACAAAGAAAAAATCATAACTCACGCAAATCACATCAAAATGCTCTGAAAATCGATCTGCAACATGTTGGAAACATACTAAACCTACAAAAAAAAAATTAGACCAAACTCCAAGTGGTTTAAAATATATGATCAAATCTTTAAACCAACTAGATTTTTGGCCTTCAAATCAATCTACTTATGGGTTGGCCTTAAAACCAAAGTGATAATTCTACAAAAGCACTTGATTAAATCCAATATGTTGCTGTAAAAAACCAGAGATAAGAAATGAAAGCAAATGGAGCTAGAAACTTGATTCAAGCCCCACGATGGGCGCCAAAAATGTACACTCGAAAGTGTCCCACTCTAAACCCTTCTATCCAAATGATTCCATGAGCTCGGAATGCTTGGATGCTGGCTTAGAGCTCCCTATCCACGGAGTGCAAGAGAGTGTATTTCAAGTTCAAGGGCTCTCAGATGAGCCTTAGAGATACTCTTCTTGCTAGTAAACCATGCAATGGGAGGTTCCAAAGACAAGATGCAAGAATGCAAATGTCCCAAGGAGTTCTTCAAGAATGCAATGCAAATGAAAATTAAGCTAGAATGAGATGCAAAGTGGAGCTATGCTAAAACATGTATGAGAGTGTTACAATACCATTATTAAGCTATGTGAGATTAAGCTACATGTAAAAATGAGAGCTAAGCTAAGCTAGAATGCCATGATGCCATGGATGAGAGAATGTAGACAAGAAATAGAAGTTCTCCACAAAGCTCCAAAGAAATCTGTTAGAAAACCTACAGCATAACAATATTCAAAATGAAGATTGGATTGAGGGGGAAAGCTCTCTCCCTTTTAAAGTTGTAGGGATGGTAGAGATCAAGATGAAGATGGTGGAATTTGAAAAGAGGAGTGATCTATGTGCACACACAAGTCAACCAATAGAATATAAGTTGACTTGTCATATAAGACAAAAGTCACAAAGCCTTTTCTTTTAATTGCAAAATAGAAAAAGGACTTTATGTGTGCACTTTAAGTGGGTTAGAAGAATGGGGTCTTTTATTTAATTAAAAGGGGACATGTTCTTTTAATCAAATAATGAACTTAGGATAGCATAGTCAAACTATAGGTTATAATCAAATAAATTGATTATTAGCAATTTGGTCTAGATAAATGATTTAATTAATTTAGCCAAAATGCTGAAAAGGGGGCTAATAGTCTAGATGACCATTTTTAGGTGATTACAGAAGTAACATGGTAGAATTTGGGAGTGGGAGAATTCCTGTATGAGATAATGTTCACTTTCTTTTTGTAGGTATCTCAATGGAGCACATGGAACACTTTGGTTTATGATGCTATATGTGCTAGAAGAGCTTTTTTCTTATTCATATTTGTGGATACTTGTTGACCTTTATGAAATGTATACAAAACATGGGAGAATGTTGAGAAAGTAGTGTGTTGTACAGACCTTTCATAATAATACATATTAATGTCTAATTTTTATTTATTATATAAATGTTGCACCTAAGAGAACCTAGATGGACATGTAATAGACTCGGTGAGTTTTATTGCAACATAATTTAATGTCATTATTCAATATTGGAAAAATAACTACATAGAGTACCCAATATTGAATGTAGGTCAATAGGGTTAGGTAGTAAATGGTCAATCTAATACCACATAATATTTTTGTGGGAGCTTGTTTCTTGTAAGAATTTGGTATATCTCTAATACCATGTAAGAATCTTCCTAATGAAATGATTCAATGCCAACAATAAGAAACTCAATAAATAGCACAAGAGAGACAAATGTTGATCAAATGAGAATGGATATTAGATGATTGGATATCAAATAATTGGATGAATACATTATAGAAGAACCTTGTATATAAAGGCAACTGATATGACTAGGAGTCAACAAAGAGATAAGCACAACAACTAAGCACATGTCCACCAAGAGTGAATTATTCTTCATTATGCATGAATGTACATGCAATAATGAGAGGATAAGAACACAAAGGTGTATCTCATAAAGAGATGTAGTAGACAACATGTGCTCAATTGGAGTGCAAACTACTGTGTTGCCTACATGACAACTCATATGAATATACAAACTCCTAGGTGTCTACATGACAACTAATATGAATATGCATTATCCTAAGTAAACTTAAGTAAAGTTTAAATAGTAAATACTTATTTACACCAACACCCCCCCCTTAAGTGCAACTTAGGGAAATGTACTTAAGCTCACAAAAGCTAGATAATAATGCAAGATGGGTCCCGGCTACTAGGCCATGTTAGGTACCCATGTACAATATACAAGTGCAAATGATATGCAATGCAATTTCTCATAAAGTGGAGAAAGAGGGAAAACTATATGGGAAAAAACCTCCCCCAGAAAGAGAGAAGAAAAATAAATTAAGATGCATGTATGGATGGAGTAATCAAGACCCCCCTATTATGACATACATCATGCATATACAATAGATAATCCCTCCACAAGAAGGAAATAAGGAGAAATGAAATCCCCCTCTTAATGAATGATCTCCTAATGATGAGTGCTTGAAGGCAAAAAAGAATCCAATGACTACAAACAATATTTCTCCCTTTAGGAAGAAGATACACCAAATACAAGTGTAAGAAGGCTTCTCATTATGGATAATAAGATGGGAAGGGGAATCTATATGAAGTATGGTGTCTCTAAAGTTTGAAGATGTGTCACCATGTCCTTGAGTAATGAAGATGTCATGAACCAATCAAGATCAAGTCCAATAGAAGATGGTGACGAACAAGGAACTAATGGCAACTGCTCCATATAGGAATGTGGATCAAACTCAAAAGACAAAGATGCCTCCTCAAAAGAAATAGGAAGAGAAACAAAGAAACCCCCCCTCCCCCCCAATGTAGAATTTATACCCATGAAATATGCTCCTAGATCAATGTAGAAGCTACACCATGAAAATTGAATGATATTTCTCCCTTGAGGAAGAAATGGTGTCATGGGTGTACAAAATAATACTCCCCAATCAATAGGAAGAACTCTCATATTGTAATTTGTCTCAGGAAACTGCATAGGAAACTAAAATACATGAGTATGATCGACCATGCAATCTGACATCTCAAGTGAAGTTTTAGATTCATGTAAAGCAATGTCCAAAGACTCAAATGTTTTCTCTGAAGTGAAAGGGACATTCTACAAACATTGTAAGAAAGTATCCACAATCATGTCAAACTCGAAAGAAAGATCAAGTGGAGAATCATGAGGGTTTGAGTGTTCCCTCACAACAACTGAAGAAGGATCATCCTCAATAAAGAGAAGATGTATATCATTAATAGTGTCTCCCATATCCTCAATGTAGGACTCAACAAAACCTACAATCTCTATCAAGAATTCATCCAAAAGAACTAAGTTTGGAAGATAATGAATATCTTGTTGTAATGAATCATGTGACTCCATGACTGTGTAAATACAAGCATCATCAAGAGCAACAGTAGATGCAATATCAATAGGAGAATTAGTAGCTGCAATTGGAGGTAAAAGATCTTTTGGAAATGGAGGAACATGTGGATCTCCATACATCTCCCAAAGATAGATCCAAATATCATAAAAATCAGTTGAATTCATGTCATCAAGTGAATCCATAACATCCATATCCATATGTAGAAAGAGTACATGAAAAATGATTGTAATAGTGTCACCATTGTATGAAAGTCCTTTCACATATGGCAATGCATTATGCTCACTAAGATAAGTGAGAACTAATTCACTCCATTGCTTATAGTTTTGTGTTGTCAAGGTAATTAAAGCTTCCTCATCCATGATGTACAAATCAATGCAACCCCACCTAAATACATTTTTGGCACTTTATAGTAAGTGCGTGAACAATTGCCACTTGTCAAATTGAACCAGAGTGGACTTCTGATTTTGATATTTACAATTGAAAATATGAAGCTATATATGACTCAACAAGATAAGACACAACACCTCTCAAGGATCTAATTAATTACAAGTGTCAAAATAGGCCAAAAATGACCAAATGCTGAAAGTACTATGTCCACTAAAAAATACTCCAAACTAATATCAGATCTAGAAAGTAAACAAAATTATGCACTTTCAAAAAAAATAGCACCTGAATATGTGTCCATATGAGTCCAAACAAAGCCTCTAAAGTTGTCAAAATTGAGATTGGAAATTTTCAGAAAAATTCAAGAACAAAGATCACAAACAACCTGCACCAATGTGTAGATCACAAAATTCTATCTTAAAACAAAAAAATATTGCTCAAAAAAAGGAGTCTGTATGAGGGAGATATCGTTGTTTGAAAATCACCACTATCGCACCTCCAAAAATTAAATGACTCTAGATTTCACCTTGGCTGTCCAATTTTAATGAAACAAAAGTTGATTTGGGGATTTTTTTACCTTTTGAGTGTGATAGCAATATATGATTTGCACTAGCAAGCTCCAATCTTGACCTACAAAAAAAATCTCTCCAATTGCTATGCAATGAAACTCTTGTGACTCTAATACCATGTAAGAATTTTTCTAAGGAAATAATTCAATGCCAAGACCAAGAAGCTCAGTAGATAGCATAAGAGAGACAAATGATGATCCAATGAGAATGGATATCAGATGATTAGATATCAAATAATTGGATGAATACATTATAGAAGCACCTTGTATATAAAGGCAACTGATATGACTAGAAGTCAGCAAAGAGATAAGCATAACAACTAAGCACATGTCCACCAAGAGTGGATTATCTTTTATTGTGCATGAATGCATGTGAAACAATGAGAGGATAAGAATGTAAAGGTGTATCTAATAAAGAGATGTAGTAGACAACATGTGCTCAATTGGAGTGCAAACTACTATGTAATCTACATGACAACTCATATGAATATGAAAACTCCTAGGTGACTACATGACAACTAATATGAATATGCATTATCCTAAGTAAAGTGTAAATAGTAAATACTTATTTACACCAACATTTCTATATATGTAGTTCCTTCTCTCGTTCACATTTTTTTGGACACATTGTTGCTATTATTATCAGACTATGTTAGACTAGTTTTATGTTGATGGATTAGTGGTATTGTTTTGAGACTATCAAACATTATGTTATGGATTCAGTTGATATATGATGAGATCATTTAGACTTTACATTTCATGTATGCATGATGATCATTACATTTATTTCAGTTATTGATGATGATTAGTTAGATGGTTTATTACCTCATGTGTTTTATTATGGATACTTACCCCATACTTGCATGTGTATGGTGTGTGTGTTTGCTCTTATTGTATGGCATTTTTGATATGGTTAAGGAAGGGAGTTGTAGTCACCTGCTAGTCAGGATCTACACAATGCACCACTTCCTTCCATTATCTTTTTAGCTTAGCATTATATATATTGTATGTGCATGCATAATTTTTATGCAGGTTGCAGGTACCGGGTATCGACTTTCCTGAATTGCTAGGATGAGCGTACCCTATTACACTATCTCAATGATAAGA